>JACVEC010000365.1:267500-470000 GCA_025215565.1 Flaveria ramosissima | reverse complement strand
AAGCCAGAAGTCTAACTACACTTTCTTTCGAGTGCAACAGCTCTATTCGTGCGTATGGACACCTTTCAGTCGCATGACCTTCATGCGACTGAACATTATGCGATTGGACATCCAATCGTGCGTATGGACCTTATGCGGATGGAACTAATGCGTATGAGCACCTATGCGACTGATCTAATGCGAATGAACTCATGCGACTAAGCGCTTATGCGACTGAACCCTCAGTCGTATGACTCCCCATGCGACTGGACTCTCAGTCGTGCGACTGAAACCTTAGTCGTGCGATTGAACCCTCAATCGTGCGAATGAATCCCAGTCGTGCGAATGACCTTCAGTCACCCCTCATTCGGCCGTATGGCCTCCATTCGGTTGCCTAGCCCTAGCTGATGCAGAATGGAGTTCATCCCGAACCCAATCTGCCATTTTCGGCCTCCAAGCTCATCCAAACTCATTCTAAGCCTAAATTAACCCTCATGGACCTTAGGAATGCATACCATAACACCATACAAGCACACACAAGCCCGGAAATATACACAAAACACGTCACACACATCACACCCAAATGGGTCAAACACATACTCACACCAAAAACGGGTTTTAATATTTTCCAGCCCCAAAATCAGTTGAAAACTAGTAAAAGTGGGGTCCTAGAACTCACACAAACAAGCACAACGTCAAGGGCTTCGATTTGGCTTGCCACACGACGAGTTTGGACACCCGAAACACCCTTTTTATCTCTTTTTCTCCTCTTTTCTCTCTTCTCCTCTCTTGAGAGCTGAATATTTGAGTATGGGGGAGAGGGTAAGGGCTGCCCTCTCCCTTATATACTCCGTTCGCCCGACTTTCTTTCGTTGGCGAGTTTGGTCCCTCGACTTTGGACTTTATTTCCTTTTCTTTCTTCGCCGGCTTCAAAATAAATAATATCCGGGTGTTACAGTCGGAGATCGGCAGTAGGAGGCAGAGGTCGGCGGTCGTAGGTTTGGCTGGTGGTGGTTTGTGGGGTGTGTGCATGTATATGATCTCCAAGGGTATTTTTGTTTTTTACATATACTTAACGGAATAAATGGATGGGGGTTAGTGATTCGGACTTAATTGTGACAAATCTTAAACCATGACGGTTAAACTAGGCTTTTTTAAACTATTGGATGAAAATGGTTATAACCACCAACACACAAGGACCAAAATAGTAATTTACTCTTTTATTTATGTCATTTCATTTATCAGCAAATAACTAATATTATATGTTAAAGTATTTTAAACTAGAGTGGAGGGGTAAGAAGAAGAAGGTATAATGATTTAGTTAAAACTGTTGTCTTTTAAACCAAATCAAATTACTCCAAAAACTTTCGATCATAAACTAATGGTCATACAATTAATGAAACGAGTAGATTTCGAATCAACCGAAATAAATGTAATGAAAACTATCGGTGTTGTTCTTCTTTCGATTGTTAACACATAAATTGGACCAATTGATTAAACCTCCTTAGCCTAGTTCAGCCGTTGGTGCGGTTTTCAATGTTTAAAGAAACTTACAAATTATATTTACACCACCTTTTCCAAGCCCACCTTACTACACGGTTATAGTTAATAATTTTAACATATTGAAGTTTTATGAAAACTTAGGTGAGTTTATGAACAGTTTTCAAAAAGAAGTATCAGTTTATTTTGTTTTAAATCGTATATATATATATATATATATATATATATATATATATATATATATATATATATATATATATATATATATATATATATATATATATATATATATGGTTAGGTTTTTTTCAGGACTTCATTAAAAATGAAAACTCACAAAACTAATATTAACTATTGATTGTTTTGATCAATGGTTATGATTAAACATGTTCACTAAATGTAAATTATTAATTTATTTAATTGGTAATTTAAAGAAAAAGGTATATTAGTAATCTATTATATTATTTTCTCTCTCCAATTAGTTAGTAATTAATTAATTTTATTCTCTCTCCTCTCTCTTCTCTTATTTATAAAAATTCATCAATTACATTTGAAAAAAAAATTCCTTAAAATTGAGTAAATTAGTATATGTGATGCGTCATAATTGGTATTTGTTTAATCTTTGCATTCGATTATTTTTTTAGTTTTCACGGTGTTCGTTGATTTACATATATGTAAATCTTTAGACTGATCGTCTACTCAAACGTTAATATTTTACATATACATAAATTTTCAAATCAATAATCCATTTTTTTAAATTGATCTGGTATTTACATATATGAAAAAATATCTTCATACTAGTCATTTAGTTTTCAAACTTACCACCCATTTACATATATGTAAAACTTTATCTCATTGTTTTTTTTCATATACATACAGTTTCTACATATGTGTTGAATCAACTATTTACATATATGTAAGGCCCTGTTTGGTTACGTCTGACCAAACCCGGTCAGACGTGCAAGTCTGACTCGGTCAGACGTGGCTTGTTTGGTTGCGTACGTCTTACCGGAGAAGAGGTTTGACCGAACCCTTTATTCGGTCAGACTTGAACCAACATCTGACTCGGGTCAGACGTGAAGTCAGTCTGCGGTGACAGAGAGGGTGGTGGTCGGCGACGGGGCGGTGGTCAGTGCGGTCTGTGACGGAGAGGGTGGTGGTCGGAAACACCAGGGAGGTGGAGGGCGGTGACGCGGTGAAGGGTGTCGTCACAATGCACACCGGCCCAAAGACAAGGGTTTTGCTGGTCGGTGGTCCAGAAGAGGGTGCGGCCACCCACGGCGGAGCGGAGGGAGAGGAGGGCAGCATGGTCGGAGGACAGATCTGTCGTCACTCCGGCGGGTATGAGAAGCAGAATGTGGAACTAATTTAGGGCTCTAAAGATCCTCGAAATTCAAATTGAATGTCATAGTGAAAAGGGATTTGAATCTTGAGTGATAAAGTCAACATATTTTCATCTTCAAGAGTGATTCTTGAGCTGCACAGAGGTTGATGATGGATCTGTTGTATAATGTATGTGTGTTTGTGTGTGTGTCTTGAAGTTGTTGTTTGCAAAGACTCACGGACAGATGAATGTCTACACGTGATTTTTTTTTTACGGTTGGGGGTTTTTATTTTATTAATTTTCCTTTTTACAACCAAACACACTTATTGGTTCAGACATCTTACTGGTTCAGACCTCTTACTGTTTCAGCACTTATTCAATCAGATGTTGCCAAACAGCCCCTAAGTCTTCAACACAAACTTAAACCAAATCATAAATGAAAATTCAAGCAAATTAATATAAACACTTGAATCAAACCATAAAATCATACCCTAAATTCAACCAAACGATCATTTAATTTGTGATAAAATTGATTATTACATTTGTGTACGTAGAAAAAAAATATATAGGTAACAAAAAATATATATATGTAAAATAACAAATCATTTATTTTCATATATGTATAGGTAAAAAAGATAACTGATTATATTTGTTTATGTAACGAAATAGAATGCAAAAGGCTGAATATGATGAATCTGGGCCCAGGGGCGAAGTATTTCAAGGGCCGAGGGGGCGACCGCCCCCCTACTTTTTTCGTCCGTATTGTGGTTTGCGCTTCTAGTAAGCGTCATGATGAGTTACAAAAGGCAAAGGCAGATGAGGTTAAGAATTTATTGGAATTGGGTGAAATCAATTCGGGAAGAGGACTAAATCAAGTTGGGACTTTACAAAGATCTGGTGATACACGTTGGGGTTCTCATTTTAACTCTGTTTGCAGTTTACTTAAGATGTTTGATGTCACTCGTGTTGTTTTTTGTGGAATAATTGAAGACTTATCTCATACTACTTTTTCTCAACGTGGAGATGCTGATGCAGCTTACAGTCACATGCAATCATTTGAGTTTGTTTCTAATTGCAACCATCTCCTATTTTACATTACGTACGAGCGTTGACCAAATTATCCCACAGTTTTTTAATTTTTGTTTACTATTGTCCAACTATTTTCGCAACCATAATTAATTCCTGCAATCAGTGTATGTTACTATTTTTGCTTTGTGAATACTAGCTGTAAGAGATGATTCTATGTAAGATCGAATTCCTTACACCATCGTTTATGTATGCATTTACCTGCTTATCCTTTTTATTATTACTCAAATAAAAAACACATCGAAAGTATCTGCATATTTAATGTAAAGAACCTCTTTAACACTGTAAATTTTTAACCTTTGATAATTATTGTAAGAGGATGTCTATTTAAGTTATATTTAACACATCATTAATAAAGAATTGATCAATTTCGAAAAAGAAGTCGCTTTGGGTCAACCTAGTCTGAATTCTTTCAACTAAGGTTGCGTTTGGTTGAAAGAAATGGAATGAAATGGAATGGAATTGAGAAACTAGTATAATTTTCAAGTAAAATTATGTTTGAGTGGGTAACGAAATGTAAAACCGAAGGTAATTTTTCACCTCAAAATCCTTACTCAAATTTCTTTGATTGTGGGATTTCAAATTCTCTCTCTAGGTGGATGGATTTTGAAATCCCACAACCAAGAAAACTTGAGGTGAAACATTCCCTTGAGTTTTACATTTTATCATCCACTCAAACATAATTTTACTTGAAAATTATACTAGTTTCTCAATTTCATTACATTCCTTCTAACCAAATGCAACCTAAATATAAAGAATCAAAGATCTTTTAGTGGAATCTACTACTATTTATTCTTTGGCACAGTCTGTCTAGGTCGGGGGATACTATTGGATTAGTCGGGTTTCGTTCACGGGTCACGTCTCAACAGGTAAATTAGGTCACGGTTATTTGATGGGTCATTAGTGGTTTCACGCAAAAGATCTAGTCAAGAATTTGACCGAGTGAAAGATGAGTAGATTGTTACGTGTAGATTGTTACGTGGGAAATTGGAAGAATATGGCACATGGAGATCATGGATGCAAAATTTACATGGGTTGTTTAATTTGTTATTATTTCCTTTATAAGTCGTGTATCTCTTTTGTTTTTGAAGCAATAGAAAAGGTTCAAGCAGTAACATTACGTGAGATTTGAGTGTGTGTTTTAAAGGGACCTGAAACCAACAGATACTTCTATTATTTTTACCTAAGGTTTCAGTTGTTGTCTAATCATTGTGATTACAAGAACTGTATTATGTTAATAGATAGGCTAAATATACCCCTGTGTAGTGTGGATGCTAAACTAAACCCAAATTTAGTGCAAATAGAGATATGAAATGACAATTTAGTAGAGGAAAGGGTACCTACATTGAGATGCATGCATTTAGCACAACCCTACTGATAATTCAATTTATTAAATATAAAATAATATACAAGATTTTAAATTAAAAGTAACTTTGACCCATTTCAATATATGACCCCTTTCTTTTTAAGCTATTTTTTAATCGGAAAGGCGAAGTCAGCACTCTTCTAGAGAAGGACTTGTGTTGCTAGTTTTGCTACATAAGTTGTATAATATTAACATCTAGCAATAAACAAATCACTTCAAATACGATTTTCATCCAAAGAAAACCCACATATTTCAATTAAATAGCAGGTAATTAAAGATGCGGCGAATCATCATTTTTCACCATCTTTCTCTGCAAACCCTTCCTTAAACCTATCATAGTTTGTCGGTTCACTATACGCAAAAGGGCGTTGACCAAGAATGTTGACTAAATCTTCTTGATGTAAAACTTCTTTCTCAAGCAACTGCTCTGCAAGTTGGGCTACTTGTTCTTTATGTTCTTCTATTAACTGTAATGTATGTTTATATGCTTTTGCAACCCATTCCCTCACCTCATTGTCGATTATTGCAGCAGTTTTACTGCTGTAAGGTTTTGTTACCTCAAAGGCGCCGTCATCTTTTGGAAAAGATAAAAGACCCACTTTTTCACTGAAACCGTAAACTGCTACTTGTGCATATGTCATTTTTGTCACTTTTTCCAAGTCATTTTGAGCTCCCGTTGAGATTTTTCCGATCAAAACCTATTCCAAGAAATACATTTTTGTAAGTTTAGGAACTTCATCGTGCAAAACATGGCATAGTCAAGAACACTAGACTTGAAGGACTTTTTGGTCGAGTTCTTGTAATTTTAAGAATTTACAACCTAATCACCTAAAAAGGAACCCATTTGTTGAGCTTGTGTATATTCTTCTGTGAATCAAATGACGGAGGACCTATTTATCGAGTAAAAATGGGTATTTTGGTACGAGTTGGTCTTGTTGACCTAAAACACATTTTGTCCAAAGATTTTTGAATTTTTAATAATGAATGGTGTGAAAATTATAATTACAGAAATCCCACTTAAAATCTAACTTTTGAAGGAAAAGAAATTAGATCACATATCTAGTTCTAGGTTCTTGTTAAGCTGATTTCTTTTACTTTTATACCCAGCACAGATGAAGCATAACCCAAATCATATTATTCATCGGTAAGCTTGTAAAAGTTTGTCACCTATAATGAAAAGGGAAAGGGTATAGTGTTGATGAATTCACCTGCTCAGCTGCTCGACCGCCAAGTGTCATGCAAGTCAAATCAAAAAGCTGCTCTTTGGTCATTAATAAGTTCTCATTCGGGACATATTGTGCAAACCCAAGTGCAGCAGTACCTCGTGGTACAATTGTCACTTTTAGCAACGGTTCTGCATGTTCCAAAAACCAACCAGCAACAGCATGACCTGATTCATGATAAGCAACAGTCCTCCTTTCAAGTTTACTTATCACCTATAAATTAAATAGCTTATCAGGCTAAACTTTGCTCAACATTACTTCAACTTGATAAAAAGAACATGTGTAACAAAGATATGGTGAATATTATTTCATAGTATAATACTTGCCCTTTGAACCATAAATATATCATAGTTTACTTATTCCTTATAAAATAAAATATAAACAAGTTACTTGCAACAACTTATTTCTCTGAATCAACGGATAGGAAAACAACTAGTCATCCCAGAGCATGTTCTCTTCGTTTATTCAGTCAAACAAACTGTTATAAGTAGCTAGTTTCATATAATTTACTATGAAATGAATTGATGATTATATGGTTAGAAATGATATGAAATTTGGAAGGAAATATAGTATATATATAGTGATGGATTCGAATGACCCAAAACAGAAAAAGAAGACATATAACAGAAAAATTGACCAATATGCAATTAACACTATTCTATGTTTCTATTTAGGAAAACTTTGTATCTCTTAAAAGAGTTCAAAATGTGCATGAGTGCATCTAATCAGAACTTAATAATGGGACAATTATTAAAGTAAGAAAAAAAATACTGTGCACTTCTGCTAAATTCATGCAATACCACGGACATTATTTTTGCACTATTAAATCTTTTTAACTTTTAAAATTTAACGAAATCCCTAAAGTTTATTATTAACATAGCACCCCATATACTTGCAGAATCAAATATTAAGACCTCCATCATTTAACAAGGTCCTTTGCATAATCCCTATACTTATGTAAGACGAGATCCTCGTTAAGTTTTACAAGTCTAGGGATTTAATGATTTAAAAATAAAGTCCATAACTGAATATTATAATAACAAATGCAACGACAGATCATTAATAAAATAGATACCTTGTTTTTCTTCTCCAAACCACCAATAACCCTATCGATTGCAGCCTCAAAATGTTCCATTGTAATCACAGCACTCTCACGCCTAGCAGCAACTAATGCAGCTTCATTACAAACATTAGCAATATCTGCTCCCGCAAATCCAGGTGTCAGTCCAGCAAGCCTCTGAGAATAATGTGATGGCTCTTTATCAAGCTTCAATTTTTTTAAATATATTTTCAATATTTGTTCACGGCCTTTAATATCTGGTTTATCAATTGAAATTTGGCGGTCAAAACGACCAGGCCTCAATAAAGCTTTGTCTAAAATATCTGGTCGGTTTGTTCCCGCAAGTACAACAACACCAGAAGTCGTTGCAAAACCATCCATTTCAACTAGTAATTGATTTAATGTACTTTCCCGCTCATCATTCCCGCCAGAGAATCCGCCACGACCTCGGGCCCGCCCAATTGCATCAATTTCATCAATAAATATTATGCTAGGTGCACACTGTCTTGCTTCTTGAAATAAACTCCGGACCCTCGCAGGTCCCACCCCAACAAACATTTCCATAAAATCAGAACCCGATATCGATAAAAACGGCACGTCAGATTCACCAGCAGTTGCTTTAGCAAGGAGTGTTTTCCCGGTCCCTGGTGGGCCCACAAGAAGAGCCCCTTTGGGAATTTTGGCCCCCAACTCCTCATATTTTTTTGGGTTTTTCAAAAAATGCACAAATTCCATGATTTCTTGCTTTGCTTCATCACAACCAGCTACATCTTTAAAGTATACCTGATCATCACATTTAAAAAAATATCCAGGACCAGGTAACAAGAAAGAGGTTAATCACATAAAAAGGTAATCAGCTATGATCAAATTTCTATTTCTGGGAACCAACTTTCTTTGCCTCAGAAAAATAAAAAACTCTAACTTCCAAATAATTCTAAAAATTCCCCAAAAAACTTCAAATTTCTAAAAAATCCTCAAAACTTTCAGAAGAGACCAGGTTGACTTCTTTTGCCTGCAGTTAAGGTTATATACTTACATGTTATCTTAAGTCAATTTCTGAAAGTTTGATGGTTTTTGACTTTTTACAAAGGCATTAAAAGTTAGTTAATTAAGGTAGAAATTTGACTAGAGTTGATTACCATATTTAATCCTCTTTTCGTTACAACTGTTTGCCATAGATAACCATCAAACTTCCAAAACTTTTAAAAGGCCATCAAACTTTCTGAAAATTCAATAAAACCTAGAAGTATCAAACATTTTGATACAAACCCTCATACGTTCAAAAGTGGTGATAAAAAACCCTCAAAACCATATAAAAGAAATTGTACACTATGTTTCAAATGTTTTTATAGAAACCTGCAAACTACTGTTCAATAAGCATTTGACCTTGATAGACAATAAGTTCATAAAATACAAGGAACCAAAAAGAAAGCTTGCCTTGTTCTTGGAATTTTTATCTAACTTTGTCACTTGCGCTTTTCCTATGTTAAAAATTCCACGGCCCCCCTTTCCACCTGGGCCAACATTTATCTGCATTCTTCGGCCCATAAAATATAAAGTTCCTAAAAGCAATAATGTTGGAGTAAACCTTAGTAGCTCTTGGACCCAATTTGTTTCAGAAGAATATGTGACAGGAATATAATTATGTGGATCTATTCCCAATGCCTCTTGAGCTTCCTCGAGCTTTTCCTCAAATGTCTCCACACTTCCGATATTAAAATAACATTTATAATAGCTTGAATGTCCTCTTGACCCGTTGCTATTGTTTGGACCCTGAACGATTTCATCACTGTTTTGAATTGTGTTAGCGCTTGAAGCCTTTACATACACTTTTGCAACAGATTTATTGGTGACAACAATGTGGTCCACTAAGCCAGGCTCGAGGAGCTCATTTTTGAACTCCTGAAAACTAATCTGAAACACAAATTCAACTATTTCATTCACATAAATGGTGAGCAAACAGCAAGAATTGTAAGATGTAAATGGAGCTAAATTACATAAACAGGGAACCAACTTTGGTCTTGTTTAAATTTTGGCTAATGAATTACTATTAGCCAGATAAACATCAAAGTTTCAAGAAATTTGATAGGAGGTAATTTTCAACCTTAACAGCAGGTAACTGGAATCTGATTTCAGCATTATTTTGGAATGTCTAGTGGTTCTTTTCTCGAAGAAAAGATGTTTACCAAGAATAGAAATTAGACCCAAGTTAGTCCCTTTTTGACACAAATAGCCTTTAGCAACTGCAAAGCAATAGTGCATATGTGATGACAACTCGCATGAACAAATACCTGCTTTTGTTCCTGAGGAGTCAAAAATATTGTTGACAATACAAAAGCAAAAAACATCAAAGGCGAGATTACACTTTGATAATTCTTCATAAAGTTCTCTCCATCGTCATTTTTACCAGAGTCCCCTAGTGATACATCATTATATTGTAAATCAAAAGAATATAAATGAAAGTTGGGCAAATTATACACTAAAAGAACCTAAAAACTAATAACTAATATTATGGATAATGTTCTCAAATATTGTCTTTGCTTTTAAAACTAAGGAAGAATATAAGCCATCTGCACCATATGAGGCAAAAAGTTTTGAACAATTGACACTCATCTTGATAAAAATTATTCATGAATAACAATAACCAATAACCTTAGTTTTGTAATTAATAAAGAAAACTCCTAACAACTGTTATATAAACTCTACAAACAAGTTGACCATACTAGTAAGATTTATAAAAGGTAAAGAACTAAAACTGAGATGATGATGATACATTTGGCATACCTTTAGAGCCTGATTTCTGACCCTCCCCTTTTGGCACCTCTTTTTTTCCCTTTGGGTGATAGTTCTCATAATCTACACAACTCCATTTCGAAGATTAAATGGTCATAATCAGAACAAAAGGAACATGGAACGATAAAAATAGTTGCCACAGGAATTTAACACTTGATGTGGTATACATAACTACAAACACAAGCATAAATTAGGGTCAATGTAGAGAGAGGATGCAGTTAATTTAAGAATGAGAATTATAATCTTCAAAAAGAAAGCATGTTAAATAACTTAAAATGAAAACAAAGTTAGGTGGGAGAGAAGCTTACTCCCTTAACCAACCAAGCAAACAAAAAGAAGGAGTTTTGATTGGAGTAGATGTGTGATAGGGGATGTTTGATGTTCATAAGTAGTAGTAAGAATGATTATGAAATTGACGAACAATTAAAAATGGTTTCGTATCCGCTTACTTGTCTTCTTTGGTGCGTCGTTGCAGAAAAGCCTTGGGAAGCCAAGCTGCTTGGCGAAGAAAGTAGATGTCGTAGGGTTAATAATATGCCCCTCAGGCTCAGAGTTGGAAGCAAAAGCACTTGCTGGTGAAATCGAACCCCTCGCATTCTGCAACGACCGGAAATTAACACCATAATTATACTATCGCTTTTGATAATTAATTTAATTCATACCTGAGATGATTGATTATAGGGTTGATTTACTCGTCGGAACGTAGAGCGAGAGGATCGTGAGATGAAGCGTGAAATTCGAGTGAAAATCATAATCCCTATGATTTCTGCATCGATGAATGAAAACCTACAAGAAGAAGAAGAAGAAGAAGAATCAAAATCCCAAATTCAACGAAGCTGAAGCCAAAGGGATATATTTGAAGCACACCTAGCCTATGTTTTTCTGCATAGAACGTGCATTCTAACCTGTTCTTTATTCTCTGTATTTGTATCCTTAACTTTACACGTCAAGAGGTTGTAACTTTTACAAGCTCAGGTTGGAATGATACTTGTGGAGTCGCGACCAGAGTCCTACCCTTCTTTTAGCTTATGATCACATGGTGTCGCAACAACCCTCTCGCGAGTGACTTTGAGGTTTGGTCAGGGACAGTTATGAGGTTGTGGCTAAGGGTCCTATTAGAGAGATAGTTGTATTAGTTGTATGGTTGTTAGAAAGGTTGTTAGAGTTAGTTGATTGTAGTTAGAAGGATTATTCTAGATCCTTCTAGCTAATCTCTTCAGTTCTTGTATAAATAGGGAATCTCTTCCCTCATTTGTTGTTAATAAAAGATCTTCTTTAAATCTTCTTTGAATATACTTTCTTTGGGTCCACCCTCCAAAGCCACGGCTGTGATTCTTCCACCATTAGTATAGCACATTTGTAATGTTTGAAATTTTTTACTAAGGTTTGTATTGTACTTGTGGTGGTACTTCATCAAGAACACACTAAACATTAAACTACATGTGTAATGTGTTTGTTGAAGCTTTTGGTTGGTTACTCAAATGCCGTAGGTTCGAAACCTTCCCACATCACTTTTTACTTTTACACCAATTTTTTTAATTGAATTACATTAATGACGAGTCAAGGTTTTTAGCTGTGACATTGGATGAGAAAAAAAGACTAATTTATTTGCGTTTTTGCTTAACAGTTTTAAAGTTTTTAATTTAATTCTCTTATATAAAGTTTTGTATATTACCAACCTCTCCTTCAAAGAGCGAATTTTGGGTAATCCTTGGATTTATTTTTTTCATGCTTTAATGCTAATAGATGCTATAACAATAGTTGTGATACTTAAAAAGACAGTATTTTATAATTATTAATTTGTGAAATCTAAACAGTAAACAGAAAATAAATGTACAAGAAAATGCGAGTGAGTCATTTTGATATTTGACATGAAATGGAATTTTGTTTTGTATATTCTTCCAGCAATGGGAACCTTGCATTCAACGCATCAATCATATTCACTCATTCATTTGGTCACTCACAATAAGATAACAAACAACTTCCCACATCAAACACACACACACACCATCATGGCGGAAGCCATCCCAACTACTCCGGCAACCACCGTCTTCTCAACCAGCACCAACTCCATACCCCCCTCCCACCACCGCCTCTTCCGTCATCAAGTTGTCACCGGAAAACCCATGTCAAGCTCCCTCTCCTGTCAAGCCGTTGCCGGAGCCGCCACCACCCCCACCCCCCAAAACAAAAACATAAATAGAAAAAACAGATACGACATGCAAAACTTAACAACATGGCTGCTAAAGCAAGAACAAGCCGGCCATATCGATGCAGAATTGACCATAGTCCTATCAAGCATCGCATTGGCTTGCAAGCAGATTGCATCGCTGCTACAAAGATCTAGTATTATTAACATCACTGGAGCCCAAGGTACCATCAACATCCAGGGAGAGGACCAGAAGAAACTCGATGTTATCTCTAATGAGGTACCTATCTCTTCACTTCTGCACCCACCTTCCATTCCTTTGGATATGATATTCAAACATTCTTTGATTCTACATCTTAACATATATAATTCTACTACTTACAAGTAATTGTCATGCAGTTGTTCTGCAACTGCTTGAGATCAACTGGCCGAACCGGTATCATAGCATCCGAGGAAGAAGATGTCCCTGTCGCAGTGGAAGAAACCGAATCCGGCAACTACATTGTCGTCTTCGACCCCATTGACGGATCAGCTAATATCGACATCGCCTTAACCACAGGTTCGATATTTGGCATATACGCTCCTGATGAACAATGCCTGGTTGATTATGACCAAGATACTGTATGTACATTCCTCTTCAACTTTTAAAAACAATAACACAATCAGATATATAGCGGAGTATTATTTTACTATAACTAATTATCATATACAATGGCTCAGTTAGACCAGGCAAAAGAAAAGTGCATCGTGAGCGTTTGCCAGCCCGGGAGCAACTTACTAGCAGCAGGATACTGTTTATACTCAAGCTCAGTCGTGTTCACCATATCAATTGGGAACGGAGTTCATGGATTCACACTCGATCCAGCCTATGGCGAATTTGTGCTAACACACGAGGACATCAAGATACCCAAATCAGGAAGAATTTACTCTTTTAACGAAGGCAACTTCGATCTTTTTGATCCTAAATTGCAGAATTACCTTAACCATCTAAGGAAACCTGGTGGACCTGCCGGAAAACCATACTCTGGGAGGTACATCGGGTGTCTTGTTGGTGAAATTCACAGAATGTTGCTTTATGGTGGCATCTATGGAAACCCAAATAATGAAAAGGCTAAAAATGGGAATCTGAGGTTATTGTATGAATGTGCACCAATGAGCTATTTGGTAGAACAAGCTGGAGGGAAAGCCATAGATGGTGTTCAAAGGATTCTTGATATTGAACCCAAACAGGTACAGAGTTATGCTCAGTTTTTTAGATAAATCTTGACCAACTTTTGGTCAAATGGGTGCCAATTTGAGTTGAGATACATTTTGACTTTCATGCACCCAAGCAAACCATTCTTCATCTTAAAAATGTTCAATGTGCATCAATCTGTTTTTCAAGAAAATTTGATAGCTTGATTCCCATCACAAAATTGGTAACAATTCCAGAAAGTGAAACAATGTACCATCGAGTAAAACTAAAGAACTATAGTCTACAAATAACCATGTTTTGTTTTTCTTAATCCACAGGTTCATCAGCGGACTCCAATATTCATAGGAAGCCCGGATGAAATTGATAAGCTAATGTCATACCTGGCTTGAAATTTGTACATAATTTTGTTTAGTCATGAAGTTTGTTGAACTTGATTAATGATTCATTTTGGTCATGTATTTCAAGTCACATCATGACTAGATTCATCGATATGCGACTTGAATCCTGAAAGTGTAATATTAGTGATTCATTGATCATGAAGTTGATCAATGTAAATAACAAAGGTCAAAACCAAACCATTTTGGAAACTTTAATAGAAGGCTAGTTTAAACATGGGTTGAAGCTGAACTAAAAACAGAAAAAAAAAAAAAAAAAAAAAAAAAAAAAACCTTGAAAGAAAAGAAAAAGAATGCAAGTCGCATACTTGTATCATAATGTGTTTGTAATGCAGGTATTGTTTCATGAGATGAAAGAAGACGATTTACAAATTTCATAAGATCATTCATGGTTGTCATCTGTTGCCGGTGTACTATTTCCATCTATTTAAACACCAAATAGTTAGCTACCAAATAGTGCAAGTAGATCCCAAATGAAAAAAAAAAGAAACATGAAATTTGGGTCCAGCTACATGATGAGCAAAGTCTCTGCCCAAACTAAATATTTATCAACTTTTTTCATCAAGGTCACCCAACTATTGAAACTAGCTTCTACATGCCTAAGTAGTATTCGGTTTCATGTATACTAAATCTTGTCACCATAAACATATTTGGGTGGCATATAGAGTAATTTAATAGTCGGGCTTCCTCCTTGTACATTATCCTTAATTACTTTCTCTAGTGTTTTGTCTTCCTTAATACAAATTACTATAATTCAAGCGTAAAAGTAAACCAAAATGCATATGCTTGATTTATTTGAATATGCGTGACTCGATTTTAGGTAATGTTTTATCTCTAACAAGTCAACTGGGTACAAGAAATAGCTAACAGGGAAACATGTTAAATGCATTAGAGTTACTGAAAGTGTATTTGCAATGAATGAGACCTCCTACGTCGCTTAACTTTTGAAAATTAATTATTATTCTAATAAAATGGTTAATCTGGTCGTAACTAATGCATTAACTATTTATAATCGTTATTTTTAAAGATGGAAAAAGAAAATAGTGTTTAAAGTCAACCCACTTGACGCACTTCATTCCGCACTAAAAGATACCCACATCCAGTCACCTCTAATGCCTATAAAGTCAGTAAACCACATTTCTGCATAAATACAAGTTATCACTTCTCTTGTCCTATTAAAAACTGAAAACTGCAACGCTTTCCGTTTTGTGGAATATTTTTGGCTTTTGCTATACATTTTTTCCTATTTGCGGATTATCACCATTGCATATAGATTGATGCTAGTGATTTGGGTCTAAGAGATTTGCGATTTGTCAACTTTGTTTGTTTGGAAGTTCATAATCAATATTTGATGATAAAAAAAATCAAATAGTTTTTTTTTAATATATGACAAGTCAGATGTGGAATTTAAATTTTTTTGAAGGAATCTGGTTCAAAAAACATGTAGAACAACTTTAAAACACATACCTTCTCCATCAGTTGGTGCACAAGGTGATTTCCTATATCGTGTTTGCTGCTGAGTTGGCTGGATGGAAAAAGGAAAAGACAAATAAACAAAATGTCACTGTGAAAACACCAACTAAAAAACTACTTAACAATCTTAAAGATGATATGCGCAATGTACTGGTAACTGATCCACAACCAAGTTTAATTGGAAAACATCTTTTATAGACAATCAGGACGTAAAGCCCATACACATATAGCAGCGTTGTTCCATTTCCTCACAAGTGGGTTGATTCGGTAGTGTTTTATCTCAAACCCGTAAAATAGAAAACAGCTTAAAAGAAATGGGTAAAAAGTCTCCTGTACTTTTGTAATCATTATTTTAACATAACAATTATTTATAAAAAGCCTAGACAAGAAGTTTGTCAGGGTCAGCCTGTACAAAAGTACCTAGATTGACCCGTTACACAACCCACTCATTTAATCAGGTTAAAGTACCGACGGTAGAGAAAAAAAAAGATATTATACGCGAAAGGACTTTACAATGTTGAAAACAGGACTGCAGAAGGGGAAAAGGAATCATGCAAAACTTAAATACAAATATAGTAGCTGCACTATATATATTTTAACAGAGAAATAAAACAGTAACAGTTCAATGAATGTCAAACAATTTGCAATAATAGCGAAGCAAAATTTGCTTACCTGTAGTTTAGGCCGAAGTGCCTCAAGGGGTCCTTTGGGCTTCTCTACACCTTGCTATCAACAATAACATTATGTTTTAGGTCAATTAATATAGTGTAGTAAAAGTTAAAACAGAAAATAGAAATATAGCAGTCAGCAAATTCTCATGTTGAAAGCCATGAGAAATTAAAATAGGGTAGCATAGGTTGTTTATTGTAGAGGAGGTGGGTTGGGGTGAGATTTTGTAGTAACGAAGATTGGAATAAGGCAATGACGATTGGAATAAGGCCATGACGATTGGAATAATGCCATGACCGACGAGTTCCGGGCTCTTATTGACAATAGGACTTGGGAGTCAGTACCTAGACCCGTTAATACCAACATTGTGAGAAGTATGTGGATTTTTAAACATAAAACTAAGTCTGACGGTTCTTTAGAACGATACAAGGTTCGTTTAGTTTGTGATGGCAGGTCTCAGCAGGTGGGCATCGACTGCGGGGAGACATTCAGTCCAGTGGTAAAACCCGCAACTATCCGGACAGTTATGGCCTTAGCTCTTTCACATTCTTGGCCCATTCACCAACTGGATGTCAAGAACGCTTTCTTGCACGGGCATCTTACTGAAACTGTCTACATGCACCAGCCCCCTAGCTTTCGGGATCCGGCATACCCTAATCATGTCTGTTTGCTAAAAAAATCACTATATGGGCTGAAACAGAAACCAAGAGCTTGGTACCAACGCTTTGCTTACTACGTCTACAATATTGGTTTTCATCATAGCAAATGTGACCACTCACTCTTCATTAATAAAAATGGTCACCATACTGCGTACCTTTTGCTATATGTGGATGACATAATACTTGTGACGTCTTCAGATACTCTTCGCCACACCTTCATGAACAAATTGCTGCTGAGTTTGCAATGAAAGACTTGGGCCCTTTGAGCTACTTTCTGGGAATCTCGGTTACTTGGTGTCCTCAATCCTTGTTTCTATCTCAACAACAATATGCTTTTGAAATACTCAACCGTGCAGGGATGTCCTCTTGCAAACCTAGCAATACTCCTGTTGACACAAAGTCAAAACTAAGTTCCATGTCTGGGACTCTCTTGGATGACGGGGGTACAACTTATCATCAACTTGCCGGCGCTCTACAATATTTCACATTCATCCGCCCAGACATCAGTTATGCAGTACAGCAAGTCTGCATGCATATGCATGCACCAAGAACATCTCACATGCATGCTTTGAAACGAATCCTCAGATACCTTAAAGGCACGTTACATTAGGGTCTTCATCTCACTAAGTCCCGGGTGACATCTCTAGTATCTTACACAGACGCTGATTGGGTAGGCTGCCCCGATACCCGGCGGTCTACTTCGGGATATTGTGTTTACTTGGGCGATAACCTTCTTTCCTGGTCCTCGAAACGCCAACCCACACTGTCACGGTCTAGCGCAGAGGCGAAATACCGGGGCGTGGCTAACGTTGTCTCAGAAGCATGTCGGTTGTGCAATCTCCTAGTCGAGCTCCATCATCCACCCACACATGCCACCTTGGTCTATTGTGACAATGTCAGTGCAGTATACTTGTATTGCAACCCCGTACAGCACCAGCGCACTAAACACATTGAGATAGACATCCACTTCGTCCGGGAACAGGTGGCCTGAGGACAAATTCGGGTGTTACACGTCCCCTCCCGCTATCAAATCGCAGATATCTTTACTAAGGGCCTCCCTCAGATATTGTTCGATGACTTCCAAACCAGTCTCAACATCCGTCCTCCTCCTGCTTCAACTGCGGGGGTATATTAGCCGAGATATTTTGTATTATGGAATGTATATCATTTGCTGATTTATAGGCTAGTTTGTTAGGAATGATTGAGATTGTAATCTGTTACATATATAGATAGGATGGATGTACTCTATATATACTCAAGAGAAATCAATGAGAAGGAACACTGGAAAACACCAATTAATACTTACTTTAGAAATGAGTGGGGGCTTTTTTGGCACAAAACCTCCATATTTCTTCTTAATGACTTCCTCCTAAGAAAACACAATGTAAAAAAAACAATGGTTACTATTTGTGTTACACCACAACCCCGATAGTAGGATTTCTGCTATTTAAAAAAAAAAAAAAGACTAGAATTTCAAGGAATATAACATATACACAAATCCAGGATCTTACCTCCTTTACTGATGTAATCTTCGATGTCTCGTCCATTTTTCTTTACACTAGCAAGTGTACACAAGCTGCAGTATATAAAAATAATAATCTTTCCCCATCAATATATCACCAGGCACATGCTATCAGTCCACAATTTAACTATGGAATGCTGAATGTACAGATTAAACCAATCAAGGGGTACAAAGATTAACTTCAGCAACAAGTCAACAACAAGAAAAATAATTCAAACATCATCAGTAAATGAAAATGTCTCTACTTTAAAGGAAAAAACACTTCCTAATCCCTGAAACAGAAACCATTAATTTTATAAAACATAAGAGCATGATGTTTAGAATAAGCAACCATGTCCTCTTCAGCATTATGAGGCATGTTACCATAATGCACGATTATATATGATCACCTTGTTCCACAAATCACAGTATTAGAACAGTGTGTGCATTAATGTCAATATGTCATCAGTTGAAGCCATCAGATGATACTATACAGAACATAGGTGAAAGAAGCATGCAACGATTACCAACAAAAAAAACAATAACAGAGGTGAAAAACAATACTAGGAAACCAGATGACAAAAATCTCAATACGCATTTTTAAGGTGTAACTGACAAAGCTCATATCAAGCACATCCATGTTACACTTGCATAGAAAAAGATTATTCATACTATAGGATAATTTCAACATGGACATGCGTAGGAATAGACAATAGTTGACCTCTAGTCATCCTAGGAAAAAGGCATTTGACAGATAATTTGGAAGCTTACAAGTATCTTCATGAACAAAAAAGTTACAGAAAATAGTCTCTATGAAGATGAACTTGAATATGAACACATAAAATATTAAAAGAAATATTGCAAGACCCTAAAGGGACAAGACATCATCAAGAACACATTTGTGAAGTCCTCTAAACTTAATTCTTTCACAAAGTGCATATACATATGTCACAGGCACCTTCATCTGGCCTCTCAATATTATATAATACTAATTTATATACATGTATTTCCACCATCTTTTAAAATTTTATATGTTTTAGAATTTTCATTCCCTTTCTATTTTCTATATTTTGAACGGATATCCCTTTCTATTTAAATTATAGAAAAGAAAGAAACAAAAAAACTTTTGATGCGAAGTATAAATTAATTTATCTACGCAGTTTAAGTGGGTTTTTTTCTTAAGAATTTAGAGACAAGTAACATCTTTAAAGTTTCATAATATAGTTATTAAATTTAGAGACAGTACATGGGCAATATTTCTATTCCCATGATTTTCTACTTCCACCGGAATCAGCATTCCAGACCTTTTCCATTAAGTTATTAAATTTAGAACAATTAGGAACCGATGCAAGTTGCAACACTCCTTAAATAGCTCAAATACTCAATTAATTCTAAACACAACTGGTTTTCATGAAAATGGAAACATCATATCACCTTCAGCTTTCATAATTGAGAGTTAGTCCGAGTCAAACCATATGATCTTGCAGATTTTTCTGCGGAAAGAAAATGTATACTCTCTCCAGTTTGGTCACGCTGACTAAAACTTTTAACTCTAACAACGACACATATCCAGCAACGAAATTAATAATAATTTGTTTTCCTGTGGAGATTCAATTGAATTATTTAATTTCTCAAAAGAAAATGAAAGAAACGATATGATTTCATAGTCGGAAGTTGGTCATCTGAAAAGTCAAACCATACAATCTATGTTACCTGCTGACCATTATTGGATCAACAACTAAGGTTACTCTTTCATGCTTAGGAGGCATAGATTTAATACATGAATTCTCTGTACAAACATGTTTAGACATCAAGCTTCCACAGCGAGTCCATTGTGAAAGTAAGATTGTTCATAACCTGCAGGCAGAAGAGAGAGTCTCTTTCAAGCATTTCATCAAACATGTTTGCATATCCAAGTTGGCCACATTTTCCATGCTACTCAAATTGAAACACCAGGATTCCCTTGACAAAAATGTGGAATCTAGCTCCGAAACAGAATAATGCAACCATGAAACCAAATTCTACTGAGGAAGCATCACATTCCTCATACAAATTTAAACAAGTTTCGGTATGATTGCAAGGAAAAAAAAGTTTTATCGTCTGTCAAACGACCATACAACCAAGCTAAGACCCATAAGAAGTAAATATCTTAGCTCATTTTGTTGTTGCCATGTGATGCTTTGCCACCGCCATCATCAAGATATTGCTGCCATGCCATGAACAAGTGTTAATTGAACTCACAATACAACTCGAATCTCTCCATGAACTGTTGTCAAGAGGATAGGAATTCATTCTACAATCTTTATAACATCATCATGATCATGCCTTGCAACCATCATCATCACCATCCAAACCTGAAAAGACATAGTCATCCTCCATAACATCCTCATCATTCCTGTCATCGTTATCATCAAAGTTTTCTAAAATGGAGATTACAAAATCATCCTTTATAACCCCACCTTGATTTTGATTGTCATCATCACCAACACTCTCCTTGACTTCCCTTTGACTTCTCAATTCTCTAGTATTCCTGGATCCCAACAGTACAAGATCCAACATTTTTCTCCTAACTACATAAACAGGATTTGGAGAAACAAGAACATCTTTACAATATACTTCTCTAAGAAACACCATTTGTGTACAACCTCGTGTAGATATGTAAAAGATTCCAGGATGCTTTAAAATGAGCTCACGGAAATTAACTGGAATACCAAAATCTTTCTTAAAATGTGCTAATCGTTCGATTTCAACCATTTTTTCAACTGTTAAGCTTAAAAGCTCATGAAGAATACCAACCGCTCTTTTCTCAAAGCGTTCGATCCCTCCACGTGTTGATGACCGAAAAGTGTCTTCTTTTTCATAAGGTTTACTATAAGGAAGCCTTTGCCAGTCTTTTAGTTTACCTTTGAATCCAGCTTTAATTTTGAATCCTGTAGGGAAATTGATAGGAAACGCGTATTTTGTCTCGAACTCACTCAACCATTTTTCTTTGTGCTCTTTTTCCCTCCATTTTTCTACTTCAGCTACCTTAAAACTTTCATCAAGATCATCTTTTTCAATCAATCTTACTATTTCTAAATCCACTAGTTCAAAATCGCTATACTTTGCAAGAATTGATTCGCGAAAATCGTCTGGCAAACCCAATTCCCTTTTGATTAACCTCAAAGCATGGATATGAAGAGTCCCACTAACAGAGATCATTAGAAGCTTCTTTATCCTTTTCACATTATCAAGTTCCATATTTTTGATCACGTTACTTTCTTCTTGAAGCAAGAGTTTCATCTTGGAAGTTAATTTACAACAAACGTTTCTTTTAATTGGGTGTGGAAATACGTCGAACACATGGCGGTATTTTCTGAGGAACCCACCAATTGGTACATTCAGACCAAGAATGTTGCTCCAACGAGACATGATTTGCACAGAAACGAAGGGCCCTCTGCAGCGAGCGGACATGAGGTCATGGAGGCTTAAGATTAGCCTGAGTTTGCGGAGATTGATCATGAGGTTATCAAGTTTCAGGTCTCTTGTTCGATCTTCCAACCGGGTTTGTGCAGTAACCGCTGGTTTCTTCCATCGGCGTTGCGTGGTGGAGTTGAAAGGCCCAAATTGGAATCGAAATTGATGGAATGTTACCTGGGTTTCGTGTATCAATCGCTGTAAAACCCTTGCCATGTCTCCAATGGCATTTAGCGTTTTGCGTGCATCAACACTTTGATAATAAGACACAAATTAACACAATCAAAAGATAAAATACTTACTTAAAGAAGAACACTGAATTATTGAATCGGGCATCTCAAGTCTTGGATGAGAAAGTGACCACTAATCTGACCAAGAATGAGAGAATAACCATTTTAATTTATTTTTTTTTTTTGTGCTCATACTTATCTTAAGTAACTTTAAGATTCCCCAATCTTCCTACATAATCAAGTGCTTAGTCTGATTAAATTAGACTACAGTAATAATGAATTGCAAATGAACTTAGATAATAGAAACACATATCCAAATTTTTCTTTAAGTACTTGACTACAAGCTTAAATTAAATTTTTTTTTTTTTAGCCCAACCGTTTTTGATTCCCAAATTACGTTTTGTCAAGTTACATCAAAATAGAAGGTAGACGGGCAACAAGCTGCGCCGCCACCCCTTTCTGAATAGCAAATCCTAACCTTCCAAAAACAAATCCTTTTCAACATAAACAGTAAAAAAAATTATGTTACCTGTAGGAGTTGAATTAATCCAAACACTTAGATGGTTTTTCTTGAATGAACCCTGAAATAAAAAATGAAAGTTTTTACCGAGTATTTATATGGTGATTCAAATTAATCATATACATAATATGAAAGTTTCCACTGTTATATCGATGCTTGCTAAATCATACAAAATGAAATGTTGACAATTTATGAAATTTGCTGAATGATGGCTCATGACAATGAAATCAACTTGAGAGCTGAGACACTAAAATTTGTTGAATAATGGATCATGACAATCAAATCATACCTACTGTAAACCGATTGTTAATGGCATAAGCCCTTACGCTTGCCGATAAAATCTGTTGGGAAACGAAAGGCCACCTTTTAAATAATGTGCAGACTCGTCGTTCTGAAAGGTAAAAGAGAAATCGGTGACTGCATATTAAGTGGGGGCCCAAAGCCCTTGCTTTGGTAGCTTTCCCCCCTGTGTCAGCCCTGCATGAACAAAGCTTGTGTCATTTAAAAATGATATATTACGGATTTACAGTTGTAAACAAAAAACTAAAAAAAAATCTGCTGAATGATTAAAAGTGAAGTTGATGAATGATGAAAATCAAAAAAGAATCTAGTCTACTGTTTTACCAAAAACAGTAGCATCAAGAAAAAACCTTTTGTCCCTGGTTTCAACAGCAAAAGTAAAAAAAGTAACCATATTTGGAAGAGAACTATAAGATTACAATCTACTGGAATAAATAGAAACACAAATGTTGCTGCATAACATTAAGGTGTTAAATATAGTGATCAGAATCTTGAGAACATAAATTGAAAGAAGTTTTTAACTAAAATAT
Organism: Flaveria ramosissima; assembly: GCA_025215565.1. Classification (NCBI taxonomy): domain Eukaryota; kingdom Viridiplantae; phylum Streptophyta; class Magnoliopsida; order Asterales; family Asteraceae; genus Flaveria; species Flaveria ramosissima. The sequence goes on along the minus strand of JACVEC010000365.1, from coordinate 446,595 downwards.
AGTTTTCATCTCTTTTATATGCAACACAGAAGCAAATAGAAGCATAGGGACAATTTAGTATGGTTGAGAACCCAATAACACACCTTCATGGGTCTACAAACAAAAAGATGGTAAATTCACGCTTAATATATGGTTTCAGATGTTACTTCTTTTAACATCATAATTGTCTACTTTGTAAAAATATAACCTATTTTATTAAATTTATGAAACAATAGATAAAAGCACACCAAATTTAAGAGGTAAAAGTACACTAAGCCATTAGTTGTAAGAACATATGGAGAGAAAAGTACACCAACTTGAAGAATTTGTTTTTACCTTTGTATATTAAAACCCTTTAAACTCCTTTGAAATTAGCAAAGAAATCTGCACCTTCGTTGCAATAGTAAATTGATAAATTCGATGTTAATAAAATTCCAATTTTAAGATTATATAAAAAATCCATAAAAAGCAATAGAAAACCAATATAGCTTCAATATCCAAAGACGAAATAAAATGCGAGATTGGGCTCTTTCTTATTTTGTAAAAACAAACTAACTGTGGCATGGTACTGCATATTGATATCAATTTGTTAAAAAGGGAGAAACGAATTCAAAATCAAGACATAATTCCTAAAGGATCATCATCATTATCATTATCATTATCATTATCACTATCTTATCACTATCCCTCTTCAAGTGTGTCCGAAGGCGATAATGAATTAGGGTGAATCAATTAAAAAGCCCTAGCAGGCAAAGCAGCATTGGAGTTTGCTTCCGCTGATCTAGAAGATGGTGAACTTGTCTAATTTCGATCAAAGTAGCCACTACTGTACTTTCAGAATCTAACCTTGCTTGCTGATGCTGCAAAACCAACCGGAGGAAACTTGAAGATGATGTCCGCTAACCTCTGTATATGAACAAGACGTGACCCGAGGAACGATTAAAAACAACTGCTGACGCTGTGCTGTGAACTCATTTTTTTACATCCTTTGAAAAACAATCTTGCTTAGGGTTCTTTGATAGCAAGCATCTCAATCAGCGTTAATAAGATGTTTGCTAAAATGGTTAAAACAACTTATCTAAATTGGTCAGATATTTATTTTTAAATAGTTAGACGATATGTTAGTTTTTAATGGTTCAGACTTTTTAATGGTTCAACACTTAATAATTCAAATATCTTATTGGTTCAGCACTTAATCATTTAAAAATTGCAAAATAGTTTATTTTTTTCTAGTTACATACAATAACTAGTAATAAACCGTGGGCTTGCACCACATTAAAACACAAAAACTTGACGTCCGCGAAGCTTTATACAAGAGACGAAAACTTTGACGTGAACTCATACTTTACAATGATTATATATTTAAGATCAATTTTGCGGACCTATATGTCATTCAATAACAATAAAACTATAGCTTCTATCTGCGTAAAAGATTTCTATTAAAGGTGAAAATCACCGGCCATTAAGGATGGTAAAAACTAAAATGTAGCCACTGTTAACTAAAATATAGCCACTGTTAACTAAAATAAAGGCAACTACGGTTGTAACTTTTAAGCCAAAAGCCTAAAGGTGTGTTAGGAAGTAGAAAATCATAGGACATGAGTCAGTAATGTGATCTCTTTCCTCTTTTTGAAGGTATGTTGATTCCAATTGTAAACTATAAGTCCATTTGAAGTTTACTTAAGCTATCTTAATTACATCAAGAAGACGTAAAAGTTGATTTTGAGGCCAAATTTGGAGACTTTTCATCTTTGGAACCCATATGAGTTTCTAATTCAAGTTGGTTTTTAAAAAGATCATACATGTTAGGTATATTTGGTATTTTTTGTAACAAACTGGTATTGGCTTTACAATTGTAAATAAACATGTTTGATTCTTAGAAGTCAATATATGCAGGTATATCACCCCTTCCGGCATATAGGTAATGATCTTTCAAGTACATTAAAGATATTGGCTTATTAAACACAACCTTAGATGATCACATATATACTTTGAAAGTCATCACTTAAAGTTGTTTACTTTTCTACAATGAAGTGTTGTAAAAATCGGCTTAGGCGGCTGATTAATCGGGGATTAATCAGTAGTCGGCCCATTAACTTGTCGATTTAAGCTAATCGGTACCAAAATCGGTAGTTGGTCCTAGGCGGCCTAATTGGAACTAATCGGGATTTATTGGTAGTAATCGCTAGTAATCGGATCAATTAAACTAGGCGGTCAAAGTCGGTCAACTGTGTTTTTTTCTACTTCTTGGTCAAAATCGTACCTAGTCGGTCCTAACTGGCCAAAAATCATTGGTTTTTGCGAGAATCCGGCAACTCAGTGGCTAGATTCCGACGACTTTCCGGCCAGATTCCGGTGAGATGCAAAATTTCCAGCTAGAAAAACATGAAATTTCAGGCCAAATATATATATATATATATGTGTGTGTGTGCATATATATATGAACATTTATATTAAATTTACATGTAAAAATGTTTGTTTCCATATATATAACTGAAATTTATATATAAAAACTCCAATCCGGTTAATCCCAATTACTCCTGATTAATCCCTAGTCGGTGCCTCACTGCCCGACTAGTATCTAGAGCTTTTTACAGCATTGCTACAATGGTAATACTTAAGACCATTAACCAACAACTAAGTCTAGAAAGATGTAGAATATAAGCATACAGGAGCACCTTAGGAAGTCTTTTAAGTAAACACTAATCACCACTCCAGTCTAATATGTATGTTTGTTACTTGCTTCTTGTTGTAACATATAAGCACCTTCACTAAGTAGTCCTCAACACCCCCAGGTTTAACCAAAGTATATGAATTTATAAACACGAAGAGTTATTTAATAGAGAACTTGCATAGTTACAACCAATAAAATCTACATAACCTCAAAATCGAAGAACCTTAAACATAGACAACAACAAACTGTTAACTTGAACAAAAGACAACCAACAAAACTATGCAATAAAAACATACAATTGTTGAGTATTGGGTCAGTACACAGAAAAATTATATAGGCTTAACTAATCTGCTAATTGATTTGAATTTGTATGTATGAATTTTAAGCGACACTGAAAAGCTTCGATGCAATTCTATTCGACTATAAGAGACAGAGGAGTTGTTAACTCAGGGCTTCTAAATCACCTTTTTGGATCTTCAATTACCTTGTAAGAAGTTCAGTATTCTATCCTTTAAACATAGGAAACATGCATGAGCGAAGTAAACCCTAAACTAAAACTCTTGCATACATAGATTTGCCAGGAGAGTAAACTCTAAACCCGTATGATTCAAAGCATCAATTATAGAAACGAAGACACCTCAAAATTACCGTGATTAAGTTATCGCCACGCAGAATAACCACCACAAACCCTAGAGTTGTTCTTCCTAAAATGACGATGGCAACTGATTCCATAAGAACTCGATGTTGACGGAAAAGAAGCACACAATGAAGCACCGAAAGGCAATTTGAAGTTCGAATACGGAGGTGAAGCGAAAACCCTAAGATGATGAAGGCCAGTGAGGGAGAAGAAAAAGCCCTCGAAAGAGCCCATGCATTGCATACTTGTACGCTAAGCTTAGCTGCTTAGCTCTATACCTTTTAAAGTACATACTAATATCATGTTAATTCTTTTATTTTGTTAATTTTTCCTTTGTTGTGACTTGTGAGGGAGGAAACTTGTTTTCTCCTTGCTCTTCTAGCATTAGTTTCATGCCTGATGCAAGATATGGTCATTGTTTATCCTTGTTTTCTTGGTTTTTCTAATTATTTTTTATTTACATTTATATTTAATATTTTATGATTAAATTAAATAAAATAAAAATTAAAACAAACTTTCATTAATTAAAAAAACACATCATCATATAAAGAATATAAATGATCATATAGTATAGTGAAAGGAGAAAGAAAGAAGAGGATGATTAGCATAGGATCATATTACGATTTATCTGTCACAACCTTCTTGGCTGACGCTAGGGGTTTTCAGCTGCTAAAGCCGTCGACAACAGCGGCACGTCGTCACCATCAACTGCAAAGATGGCATTCTTATTGTAATTCCTCTTTTAACTTCCTAATTAATCTTAACAATAATAATAATAATAATGTTTTCTTCATCATATCCCATAACCACCTGTTTCTCTTTTTAGGGAGTAGAGAAGTTCATTGCGTCCAAGATCGATGCAGCAAAATATATCATGTTTTGTCTATTTTTTATAACAACCTTATGCTGACAAATAGCTTTACCAATTCATACTGCAGTACTTACGGTGAACCTATTCCAATTAAAAACTTGTTGACTGTGTTGCTAGTTATGTGCATCTATGTACACTTTATTGGTGGCTCAGGATATTAAAAACATTTCCCATCACATCACACCTTCTTCATCTTTATTATAGGCTAAGATTAGTGTTTATGTCGCATGGATTTTGTGTGATTCTCCGAGGTTACGATCGTGATGGCCCACAGTTATACATGGTTGAACCTTCTGGTATTTCCTATGTGAGTTATCATTCCATTTCTAGAACCGACCATAAATGCGAGCAATATAAGAAGCTAAATTTTCTAACTTGAGCTTTTGTCACAAACTAGCAGTGTACTAAAACGAAAGACTATAGAAAGTGCATTGCTATTTTGTGATGACAAGTCTGTTTGTTATATGGCTAGATAATGTGTTCATTTTAATGTTTGCTTGTTACCTTTTCCTGTAGAGATATTTTGGTGCTGCCATTGGGAAGGGCATGCAGACTGCTAAAACGTAACTAAACGCAGTTTCTATTATCTTAAGTAACAACATGTAATTTTCTATATCCAGTAACAAGATAAAAATTAAGTGAAATGTTATGAGTGTTTGCTTCTAGATTTGAAGACCAAGTGTCCTCCTTACAAATTAAATATGTTATATTATTCTTCTCATGACAAGTTATTGTAAAGAGCTATAAGATGGTATATTATAGTAATACTTTTTACTAAAGAAATTAGGTTTGTTATTTTTTAAAGTATAGAGTATAGACTACTTGTGTTACATTAGGGTCATAATAAGTGTGTACAAGTACAAGCTTATAGAATTTTGTTGTTTATGTTATGTATGGTTCAGAAAGGTCTTCTATTACATGACTATTTTAAGTTATGTGTCTTAATGATGTTTTTGTGTTGATACGTGGTAAATCATTAAACTGCAGTGAGATTAAAAAGTTGAAGCTTTCTGAGCTAACCTGTAGGCAAGGTGTTATTGAAGTAGCAAAAATGTGAGTGTCTTTTTTCTTACTTTAAAATGTTAAATATCTTCGTGCAGACATGATATAAATTCTTTTATCATTCTACTTTAATAAAAGGGTAATTATATAGTACACGTAACAACACTACATTAATTTTCACAAAAATGTTCCCGCTTCTCTATCCTATTAAATAATTATCTTAATTACAAATAATATTATTTAAGTCTTTTTTAGATCAAAAATGGTTTTCTAATAAATTAAGAAAGATATCTTTTTATTAATTTTATTTCTAAGAAAATAAAATTTTATAAAATATTTTTTTAAAACAACAAACTTACTTATAGTTTTTACTCCTACATAATTTAAATCATATCTTATTTTAGAATATCGTTTTATAATTAAATAATTTTTATTATATTTAATATTTTATTTATTCAACCTTTGTAATACACGAGTTTACTAAAGCTAGTATATAATAAAAGCATTTTCTGTGGCAGGTGCAGCACTTTGTGTATTTCTCTTTTTGCTTCTTTAGTATTATTCATCTAGTGTTGGCATCATTTGGCTAGTATATTTTGGGTGGTAAAGACTTAAAAGGTTCTAGTTTTTCAACGATTATCTTCCAAGTTAAGTTTTTTCTATTTCTTATTCATCTTATGTATAGAGCATCAACTTATGAATGCTCTAAGGTAACAATCTTTTTTGACTCCTTTCGATGGTTGTACTTATTGTCATATTTTTTTAACTCATGTTAAGAGTCAATAAGCATGTTTTATCATTAGTTTTCTTTTTCAGGAAATAGAAGGAACTCAAGTCATTCTATTAATTGTAGTTATTTTATGTAAGACTGCGTCTAGTATCTACTTTCTTACTTTTTACTTGATATCTTGCTTAGCAGGAATTACTTTTCTCTTCTCATATTATTCTTTCTAATCTAGTTTGTTTTTACTAGGAACAATTATAGCAATACCTCTCCTATAAATTGGGAGCTTGTAAACATATATACATTTTTAATAATTATAAGTTTTTCTATTAAATAATAAAGGAAAGTTGAACATTGTAGTTGGTGGTCTCTTGTCTGTCCTAGATTTTTTCTACTTTTAGTATTTGTATTAGTTAAAGTTTTCTATCTATGTGCTTTACCTTTTAATGGTGGTAAAAATAGAATCTATGGAGTACATGACGAGACAAAGGACAAAACATTTGAATTGGAGACGAGTTGGGTTTTTGATGAATCAAATCATCACCACCAGAAGGTGTCAAGATTCGATTATCTTTAGTTTCAATTATTATACCCCTCTCCACCTGACAATCAAGTAGTTGGTGTCAAGATTCGATTATCTGAACATTAATTATTAATAAGTAGGTTCGAGAAGCACTTTTGGAGGAAGCCAAAGCAGCAGCTAAAGCAGCATTGGAAAAAATGGATGCTTATTAATGATAATAAATCTTTCCTTCCTTTGTGTTTTTCGATTCCAAATTGTTACCAGTAAGAAACATTTAAGTTTGAACTTTGACCAAACAAGAAAGATTGTATCATTTTGGTTTGATCTATAAAAAAATCATGTGTTTTGCTTCAAACTCAGGTAAGCGTGATATACCCAAATCCTTTAGATTCAGGTCACCCTTGTTCCATTCTTGTGTTGGTTGTATTAACCATGTTTTAGAAGGAACGCTTCCCTTATTAACATTTGCAGTAGGAACAACTAGCACACACGTTCTTTTAAGCATTGTACTTTTCATTTGAAGGGGATATGAAATCAGAAAATTGTTTCGAATTGAGTTCTCTTTTTTCTATTTGTTTTTAGAGCCTAATCTACTTAATGGTTAACTGTTAAAAGATTGATCATTATGAATTGGTTTTTATCATTTGTTGTTTTCATTAGTCTACTCCATGGCTTCTCATACCTCAAGTTTTGAATATACCTATCGATGGGATTTCCGATCACTCTATTACCATGTTAGAAGTGAGTTTTATACTTTTATCATGACTTGACTGTTTTGGTTGATTTGGTTTTTGGAAAACATGTTTTGATAAATTTGGTTAATTGTCAACTTAAAATGTTAAGCAAAATTATATTAATAAGTTCAGTTATATCTTGTATAAAAATGTTAGAAATTATTTTTATTTACATAGAAAAGAAATAATAGGTATTTAGGGATGACAATAAGTCAAATTTTAGTCTCATATTTAATTCTAAAGTTATGGATGGATTTAAGCATTTTCAATTGACAGATTCAATCATATCTTATGTTAATAATAAATTAACAATCATTTAAATTGATTTTAAAACCATAGGGATGACAATGTGATGGGTATTGATAACTTTTGTCGCGTACGCAATTATAAAATTATTTGTTTCAAAGCGGGAACCTAGTAGTTAAAGTTTGGATTTTGTTTTACCTTGGTTAGTGTTGTTTAATGTACTGTGTTTCTATCTTGTTACAAAGTATTTGATCTTTAGTTTCTTCGACATGGTCAATGTTTTTATATATTATGTGCTTATGCCTTCCATTCTTAAGTGCGTTGGTGTTTTTATTTTTTTAATTAGTGTGTGAAACATTAATTTTACACAATCCTTTCCAGAGAATTAAAACGTATTTATAAAAATAATAGGTCATTATGACATTAAAATAGTTTCACAAACACGCTTAAATCCTTACATTATTAGAATATATGTGTTACAAAAACATCATTAACAAATGAAGGACATTATGTATTTAGCATGAGAATTGTATTAAGAAAATCATTGAAATTATTATTTTTAGGAATGCAAAGAAAAATAGTTACTCAGGCATCAGAACGCAAGTTGTTTTTGTTTAACAACATGCATGTTTTCTGTTGAATCGCAATTATTAGTTAATGTTATAGTCGAAATTATGTTGAGACATGTAAATACCAAATGTCAATGATATATATATTTTAAAACATTTTCAAACATGTGTTAGTTAATTGCAGAGAAAATTACATAAATGGTCCCCCAAGATTTGATTATCTTGCAAGTTTGGTCCCCAAGTTTTAAATTTTGCAAAGTTAATCCAAAATTTGATAGATAGTTGCAAATATAGTCCCCATCATTAGTGTCAGTCATTTTTTAACGATTTGGGGACTAAAATTGCAATATGATCAAACTTCAGGGATCATTTGTGCAACCTATATCTATAATTTAAAAAATCATAAAATAATATATAAAAATCCAATAAAAGATTAAAAGTCAAATAAAAATATTAAAATAAATAAAATTAAAAGTAATTTTAGATGTAAATAAAAGTTAAGAAAATCACTTAATTGGATTTTAAATAATAAAAATGAGAAATGTGTTAGTTTTTGTTTAAATTGTATTTATAATCAAGTTTTAACAATATTTAATAAAGTGTTTTTAACTTTTATTAAGTGATTTTTGTAACTTTTATTTAAATTTAATTATTTTTAATTTTATTTGTTTTTTAATCTTTTTATTTGATTTTTTAATTTATTTATATGATTTTATAATCTTTTATTGGGTTTTTTATTTTATTTTTAGATTTTTTTAATTATAGATATAGGTTGCACAAATAATCCTTATGGTTTGATCATATTACAAGTTTAGTCCCCTCATCGTTAAAAATTAACTGACACTAACGGTGGGGACTAAGTTTGCAACTATCTACCAAATGTTTAGACTAAATTTATAATTTTTAAAACTTGGGAAAGAAACTTGCAATATGATGAAACCTTGGGGACCATTTATGCGTATTTCTCTTAAATAGATCTGTGAATCATCCATCATTCTCAAACTCACTTTGTATCTTAATCATAATCATGCCATCTGATGGAAGGGTTCTGTTTGCAAAATTATCGTACGGGATAACAATAATAATAATAATAATATTAATGCATGCATGTTGTTGTTTGAACGTGGTGAATTGCGAGGAGGTAGTGAAGTTACCGGGGCAACCGCTGGTGAGTTTCAAGCAATTCGCTGGTTATATCCCTGTGGATGATGCCCAACAAAGATTTCTGTTTTATTATTTCGTCGAAGCTGAATCTGACCCTTCTTCCAAACCCCTCGTGCTTTGGCTAAACGGAGGTAGTACTCGTATGATCATCATATTATTATTCACTCCATCAAATCATCCTTCCTAAATTCGTTGATTATTTATTTGAATCATTTGCAGGGCCCGGTTGTTCATCTGTTGGAGAAGGGGCTTTTGTTGAGCATGGCCCTTTCAAACCAAAGGGTGATGTTTTGTTCATAAATGATAATACTTGGAATAAAGGTAGGAGGTACACACATATATAATCCATCTGTTTATTCAATTCATTGTGTACGTTGAGGCTATTCATTGAGGCATTACATGTTATAGAGGAACACACATTCTTGCCCTCTATCATTGATTCATATAATGATATTGATCAAGATGTTGCTGTTTAAAAATGATAATAACTATTGCACATATATTTGATAATTGTTTACTTATTCAATGTTTAGATAAATTACAGGTTATATATACTTTGAGGGTATAACTTCGAATGTATTTTGACAGAGGCTAATATGTTGTATTTGGAAACACCGGCAGGAGTGGGCTTCTCTTATTCTCTTGACAAATCCTTTTATACATCTGTAAATGATGTCGTTACAGGTTGTTCATTTCTTCTTATGAATAGTATCATTCTTTTCTTTGGTTATGGTTGAAAATTTGTATATGATGATTCATTGTTATCCTAAAGATTCATATTTCATTGCTTTTGTTAGATTCTAAATTTAATCATTATTGTATCTTAATTTAGCTTGGGACAATCTTGTGTTTCTTGAGAAATGGTTTGAGAAATATCCAGACTACCAGAATAGAGACTTTTATATCACGGGCGAAAGTTATGCAGGTAATATATGCAATGAGCTTTTAAATTGATTGATCATCTTATAAACTTATCATATGTATATGCATGCCTGCTAATTACATTTTCATAGGAATAGATAAGCACTTTTTGAGTGTTTGGACAAAGAAAAAGCTTATGCTTATCTTTGTATTATAGGGTGAAGTTAGTTTTTCCTAAATAAGACTGTTCATTTCACCTTGTTGGATTCAAAAAAAATGTATGTTTATCCTTTAAGGCGAAATAATATGTTTTAGATTAGCTTACTGTGAGCAGTTAGAGTTGATCATAGACACATAAGAATACTTCGGAAGAAGCAGGTTTTGGCTTCGGAAGAAGCAAGTTTGCTTCGGAAGTATTTTCATAACTTCGGAAGATAAGTTTACCTTCGGAAGAAATGTTTCCTTAACATAAAGGGGGTAAATTGTAAATAGGTTGTTATGTTTGTTAAGCCTGATTCATGTATATAAGGATCAGTTGCTGTTTTAGAATTACTCTCTTAATTCGTTCGATTTCATATAGTTTTCTTAGTTCTCAAGTGTTCTCAGTTTTCAATAATATTTGAATCATTTTCAATTGTGGATTCATTCTCAATTTCAATTCTTTCTTTGAATCGGTTTTACAACAATTGGTATCAGAGCCAAGTTCGGCTCAATTGAAGAAAGAAGAAGACCACGGTGGTGATCAGAAGGGAAATTGGAGAATCAAAGATGGTGTCCACGAAGTTTGATATTGAAAAGTTCGATGGGAAGAATGATTTCGGGTTATGGCGTGTCAAGATGCGAGCGCTGCTTGTACATCAGGGATTGGTGGGAGCGCTTGCAGGGCAGCAAAGCTGCCGGCGGATTTGACAGAGAAAGAGAAGCGTGAGATCATGGAGAAGGCGCACAGTGCAATAATTTTGTCCTTGGGAGATCGGGTGCTTCGAGAAGTGTCGAAGGAAGACTCGGCTGCCGGAATCTGGACGAAACTTGAAAGCTTGTACATGACAAAGTCGTTGGCAAATCGATTGTACCTAAAGAAACGTTTGTATACGTTCCACATGGCGGCAAACAAGACTTTGGAAGATCACACAGATGAGTTTAACAAACTTATCTTGGATCTTGAAAACACTGACACGAAATTGGGAGATGAAGACCAAGCTATAATCTTCTTGACTTCGTTGCCAAAGTCATATGAACATTTTGTTGACACATTGATGTATGGTCGAGAGACGTTATCAATGGATGAGGTTCTTGCAGCCATGAATTCCAAAGAATTGAAGAAAAGGAGTGATGTACAAGAAGATTCAAATGATGGGCTGATTGTGCGCGGGAGATCAGAACAAAGGTCATCTAAAGGAAAGAGCCAAGTTAGATCAATATCAAGAACCAAACGAAGGTGCTATGTGTGCAATTCGGAAAAACATCTCAAGAAAGATTGCCCGGAGAGGAGGAAGAAGGGAGTTGAGTCAAATTCAGGAAAGGGGCAAAATAGCCATGTATCAGAAGGATCATTGGATGGCTATGACAGCTCTGATGTTCTGAATGTGTCTTGTAATGAAGACATGAATGAATGGATACTTGACTCAGGGTGTTCTTTTCATATGACTCCTGTCAAAGAGTTCTTTAAAGAGTTGAAGATGGAAGATCTTGGTGAAGTAAAGCTTGAGGATGATCGGCCCTGTAGAATTCTAGGGTCAGGTACTATCACTTTTAAGTTACATAATGGCACTGAGGTTGATATTAGTGATATCAGGTATATTCCTAGTTTGAAAAGGAGTTTGTTATCACTAGGGACTTTTGAGAAGTCAGGCTATTATGTTGGATTAAAGGATGGAAAGGCTAGAATTGTTAAGGGTTCCTTAGTATTGTTAACTGGTACTAGGAGGAGTAATAATACATACATATTAGAGGGATCTGCAGTGTATGGAAGTGCTTGTGTGGCTCTTACTAAGAATGATAGCTCTTTGGTGTGGCATAAGAGATTTGGTCATCTTAGTGAACAGGGTCTTACTGAATTACGAAAACAAGGCATCATTAGTGAGTTTAAGGTAAATGATGTAGGGTTCTGTGAGACATGTGTTTTGGGTAAAAGTAAGAGGGTTCAGTTCAAGACTGGTAAACATATCTCTACTAATGTGTTAGACTATGTTCATTCTGACTTGTGGGGACCTGCCAGAACTAATACTATAGGTGGAGCTAGTTATTTTTTGTCTATCATAGATGATTACTCACGAAGAGTTTGGGTGTATGTTCTTAAGCATAAGAATGAGGCTTTTAAGAAGTTTGTAGAGTGGAAAACTCTAGTAGAAACTCAAAGTGAGAGGAAGGTCAAGAAGTTGAGGACTGATAATGGGCTGGAATTCTGTAACAGTGAGTTCAATGAGTTTTGTAGAACTCATGGGATAGCCAGGCATCTTACAGTACCCGGTACTCCCCAACAAAATGGGTTAGCTGAGAGGATGAACAGAACTCTGTTGGAAAGGCTAAGATGCATGAGGATTAATGCTGGATTTCCTAAAGGTTTTTGGGGTGAATTGGTTACATCTGCAGCCTATCTGATTAACAGATCTCCATCTAGAGCTTTGGGTATGAAGACTCCTATGGAGATGTGGACAGGTATTAAACCTGATTGCAGCCATTTGAGGGTGATTGGGTGATGCAGTCGGAAACAGAGAGATAAAAAATTGAACCTGTTGATTCAACAAGAATACCAGGAACAATCCTTCCAACTATCGTTGATTCACAAAGAATACCGATAATTAGGGTTTTCACTAACACACAGTGATAGAGAGAAAAACAGATTTTTTTATCAAACTTCAATAATATTTCTCCCATTCCTTACAATCATATAAAGAAACAAAACCAAATTGAAACGGGCCACAAAACATAAACGGGCCGAAAACTGGGCCTAAAGCAAAGTCCAACAAAATATAAAAATAAGACAAAAATTGAAATAACTCCTAAAATAAGCCGTTTTTGGGCCGAAACGATGACCCAAACCGCCTACGGCAGTTTGTCAAAACGTGCTCCTCGGTCCAACGGTCGTTTTGACTGGTCGTGGGCCCAAAACGGAGACTTCTAGCCCAAGTTAGGGCCATTTCAGTGAAGCCCCTTTTGATAAGCGATCTTGGGCCTCCAAAAAGGCTAAAGCTTGCTCATCCACACTTGGGCCTGCATCATTGGGTCAGTGGTTTACTTTCATGTTAGTCAGGATAAACTTGATGCAAGGGCTCAAAAGGGTGTTCTTTTGGGGTACCCTGAGGGTTTCAAGGGGTATAGAATATGGAGGTTGGAAGGAGAAGGTCCTCGGGTAATAGTAAGCAGGGATGTAGAGTTCCAAGAAGGCATGTTGTATAAGGATGTGGTAGGTGTTAACATCCGGTCTCAGTCTCCAGAGAAAGTTGAGATTGAGGTGGAGTATGAGGATGGTTCAGACAAGACTGTTGGGTCAAGCAGTGAGATTGACTGTGAAGTAAATCCTGAGCCTCATACTACTCATAGTATTGCCAAAGATAGACCTAGAAGAAAGGTGGTAGCTCCTCTCAGATACAGGCAGGGTCATGATGTGTCAGCTGTTGCCTTCACAGCTGCTGAGGAGGAGAGTATCTATGAACCTTTGAGTTTTGATGAGGCTATGTCATCAAATGAAAGTGACAAGTGGCATGATGCTATGGTTGAGGAGATGAATTCCCTGGAGAAAAATGAAACATGGGAATTGGTTGATAAGCCAGTAGAGCAAAAGCTGGTAGCTTGTAAGTGGCTGTATAAAGTCAAGGATGGTGTTTCTGGTGCAGAGGGTCCTAGATTCAAAGCTCGGTTAGTAGCTAAAGGGTTTAGTCAAAGGGAAGGTATTGACTATAATGAGATCTTTTCACCTGTGGTAAAGCATACTTCTATTCGTATTATTTTGTCTATTACAGCTGCTCTTGATCTAGAGTTAGAACAACTAGATGTTAAGACAGTATTTTTGCATGGGTTCTTGGATGAAAAGATTTACATGAAGCAACCTATGGGTTTTGAGGTTAAAGGCAAGGAGGATAAAGTGTGTTTGTTAAAGAGGTCTCTATATGGTCTGAAGCAGTCACCAAGACAGTGGTACAAGCGGTTTGATTAGTTTGTAGTATCTCATGGTTTTACTAGGAGTGACTATGATAGTTGTGTTTATCATAGGAGATGTTCTAGTGGGGATTATTTGTACTTGTTGTATGTAGATGATATACTGGTTGCATGTAAGGTACAAGATGAGATTGAAGCTACAAAGAAATTACTCATGATGGAGTTTGAAATGAAGGAACTTGGTAATGCTCGGAAGATTCTGGGAATGGAGATTACCAGAGATAGGAGTTCTAGGCAGTTGAAGTTGTCACAGACTTCTTATGCCAATAAAGTTTTGAAGCTTTATGGTATGCATGAGTGTAAAGGTGTTAAAACTCCTATTGGGGCTCATTTCAAGTTGTCCATGGAAGACAGTCCTTGTACTGAAGATGAGTTGTCATATATGGAGAAGGTGCCATATGCCAATATAGTGGGAAGTCTTATGTATTTGATGGTGTGTACCAGGCCTGATTTGGCTTATGCTGTGAGTCTGGTTAGTAGGTTTATTTCATCACCTGGGAGAGTTTATTGGGATGCTGTTAAATGGATTCTTAGATATCTTAAACATACTAGAGACTGGGGATTGGTTTTTGGTCTGAAGAACGATCAAGGTCAAGATAGAGTTGAAGTGTATGTTGATTCTGACTTTGCAAAGGATCTTGACAAAGGAAGATCCATCACAGGGTATGTGTTCGGAGTGATGGGCAATGTGGTAAGCTGGAAGGCTCAGTTGCAGCATGTAGTTGCATTGTCTACTACCAAAGCAGAGTATATGGCACTAACTGAAGCTATAAAAGAGTCATTGTGGTTACAACGACTAGTTGCTGAGTTAGGATGAGATTGTCTGATACAGTGGTGTTTTGTGACAATCAAGGTGCTGTACAACTTGCTAAGAACAGTGTTTTTCATGAAAGGACAAAGCATATTCATGTTAGATTGCATTTTATTCGAGAAGTGATTAGCAATAAAGAAGTTCTGGTAAAGCAAGTTGGAACTGATGAGAATCTTGCAGATATTCTTACAAAGGTGGTGCCAGGTTCTAAGTTTGAGTTTTGTGTTACAAAGCTTGGCATTGGTTGATGTTATTATTAGTGATCTATGATGCATACTCTAAAGGTGGAGATTGTGAGGAGTTAGAGTTGATCATAGACACATAAGAATACTTCGGAAGAAGCAGGTTTTGGCTTCGGAAGAAGCAAGTTTGCTTCGGAAGTATTTTCATAACTTCGGAAGATAAGTTTACCTTCGGAAGAAATGTTTCCTTAACATAAAGGGGGTAAATTGTAAATAGGTTGTTATGTTTGTTAAGCCTGATTCATGTATATAAGGATCAGTTGCTGTTTTAGAATTACTCTCTTAATTCGTTCGATTTCATATAGTTTTCTTAGTTCTCAAGTGTTCTCAGTTTTCAATAATATTTGAATCATTTTCAATTGTGGATTCATTCTCAATTTCAATTCTTTCTTTGAATCGGTTTTACAACACTTACTCTCTAGTTCTAGGTATGAGCAATAGCTGTAATACCATACACATCCTTAGATGTCATTTTGAGGGCAAACATTTCATGTCCTTAATGTGTTTTCTGTCTTTATTGTTCCGTTATCGAGGATTTTCTTAGATCATTAGTCGAGCAACTTTACTATGTGTACAAATTAGTCTTTTATTAAAAGAGGAGTGATCTCTGGCATAGGGAGCACTACCTAAAGGTAGTATAATGGGTGGGTTTTCTAATGGGTCAAACTTGGTTTGGTTCAAACAGATCAAGTTGGATTCACTTGCAAACACTTTTTGATATGTTTTGAAGATATTATAAACTATCAATGTGTTGAATATGATAATAAAGCTAAATCAGTACAAACTTGGTAGGTTATGTATGAAAAATACACTCCTAGAGTGTTCCAATCCTTTTGACCAGTTGAGATAAGACTTCCTAAATCAACCTGTTCGTAAGGACATAACGTTTGCAACATGCTAATGTTATAACTTTCTACTACAGGACACTATGTTCCTCAACTGGCCACTCTTATAGTTCACTCAAAAGCCAAAATGAATCTGAAGGGAATTGGAGTGAGTAACTTCATTGACTTTTTTCTTTTTCCTTTTAAAATACCTATTATTTTCCCTTAATGAACTAAGCATTTGTTGTGTAGATAGGCAATCCACTATTGGAGTTTGATAACGATTTTAATTCAAGAGGAGAGTATCTATGGTCTCATGGTTTAATATCAGATGATACCTATGACATGTTTAATAACCTATGCAACTTTTCAACTATAATAAGACAAGACAATTTCAATGCTATTACCCCCACATGCTCTCTTGTTGCAAATCAAGCTTCAAAAGAGATTAGCGAATATGTTAATGCGTATGATGTTACTCTCAACGTATGTACGTCAGATGTCTTCTCACAATCACAGGCTCTTCATCGAAATGTGAGTAAACAACTTCCTAATTGTTGTTTAAGGATGTGTCCATATATATGTCAGGTAGCACAAGACTAAGTTAAAGGGAAACGACTCAATGAGTCAAATGGGTTGATTGTCACTCAGAGTGTATGTTAATGCATAAAATCTCATAGATCATTTTATTCTACAAGAATAGTGGTTTATCCTTCCTTTCAGTTAATATAGTTTTTGAAACTATTAAGATTATACAGAGAATAATTATTTAAATTAAAGGGGATAATGAATGTGGAGACCGTCCAGTTGTTATTCAAGCTAGATCACCCTTAGTAAAATATGTGGTTTCATTTATACCAATGTTGGTTAAATACACGTTAAATGATAGAAATAATTTGGACAAAAAAATTGTTTTTACCAGGCGTGGCCATGTTACAGGTTAAAATTAATCGTCTTCTTAGACATTACTGTCATTTTCGTTAACTGATATGATTTTCACACAGAATTGGTGCGCTTCGGCCAACCCGATCCAAGTTAAAGTACCTGTTTTCAACAGTTACACCCCAACTTGCTTGTTTTGTCACCTCTAACGATAATGGTAACAATTATTTTGATTGTTTTCACTCTTACAGCAAAATGAAGAGACAAAAGTAGATGTATGTGTGGAGTATGAAACAACCAAATACTTGAACCGCAAGGATGTTCAAACCGCTCTCAATGCTCGCCTTGTGAATGTCGGTGGATGGGCCCCGTGTAGTGGGTATCACACCAACCCAAGATCATATTCAAGTCTATTAATCTAAAACTGATGAACTTAATTAAGTTTTTTTTTTTATTTATTACAGGATTTTAGAGTATGGGGTGACTGATATGGAAGAACCAATGACTCCTGTGTTGGCCTCCCTTATCAAGTCTGGCATTAGGGTTTTAATTTATAGGTGAGTGGCCCTAGCTTTTCATGTGCATTTCGAAAACGATTACCTGATTTTGAATAATCAAAGACATGTAATTAACCATAAGTCATCAAAGGGACATTCTCATGACTATGAGATGCATCTTACAACCTAAAAGGTTGGGGGTTCTTATCATGTAGCATGCAGATTGTATAAAGTCTTGAAATTTTTGTTAAAGAAAGATAATCAATCGTAATAAATAAAACATGATACAAAAGATAGCAATATTATATTCTTATGTTTTAATGATTATCATATAACCAAATGTTCCAATGTTTGACAAAGCTAGTGATATGTAACAGATTGATAAAAATCTGGAAGGAAAAAACCATGTATTTTTGTAATAGAAACATTTAAATTAGACTTAAAATAAATCTATTAATAATGTATTTATTAATTTAATTAATATTGTTTCAGTGGGGATCAAGACTCGGTCCTTCCTTTAATCGGAACACGGGTGGTAGTCGATGGCTTGGCTAAGAAATTAGGGTTGACCACAACTCTGCCATACAGACCTTGGTTCCATGACAACCAGGTTACTTCAATTATACTGATCTGATCTTATTATTAATTAATTCATGTTTTCTTACTTACTTAATTCATTATTACAAAACTATATTACTATATTTCAAAGATTGTAAACATTTATATCACTTTAACTTCTATAAACCGTTTAAATGGTTTCACTTTTTTTTCTTTTTTAATTAGCTATGATTTTGTTTTTTTTATATTTACGTTTTTAACCTGTTTAAACAAGTTTGGTTTTGGGTAGGTTGCTGGATGGACACAAGTGTATGGTGATTTATTATCTTATGCAACCATCAAAGGGGCAGCACATGAAGCCCCGTTTACACAACCTGAACGATCCATTGCTCTATTCAGATGTTTTTTGGCGGGGAAACCCTTGCCACGTGTCAAAGATAAACCTGATAACAAAGAAACCGTGATCCCTCTTTTTTAGGTAAAAGAAAACCGATTTCACACATGCATGTATTCTCCCCCTCTTTTTAATGAATAAATTCCCTTCAATTGTGACATGCATCTTCAGTGACTTCTCAACAAAATATTTGTTCTGCTGGTAGCCTAAAATTAGATTCACGAGCTTTCTAAGCTAACATCAGTTGACATAAATCTTTTCAAATGCATTCGAGTCGGTTTCTATGTATTGAGTTGTTACAAACAAGGGCGGAACCGAGGGGGTCAAAAGGGTCTGTTGACCCCCAATTATCAAATTTGTCATACTATATTCTCCAAAATCTTAGTTTCTCAAACCAAACATGTGTCTAACTTCATTACCTTGTTTTAGTTTTGTTACTGGTTATAAATAAATAACTTTATTACCTTGAATTAAACTTTGTAGAGAGACATTGATTATTTTATCTATTTGTTTGAGTAGCAACAACCTTAAAGAGTCATGTAAAGATGATTTTATGCTTTAAATTGTGCTATATTTTGCTTAAAGGATTTAGTTGGTGTTTAAAGTACCACCAATTACACGTCTATCACCAAGATTTCAACTATCTTGTGTGAGTGTTAAGAAATAGGTTCTTTTTAAGTCATATAACTACTATGAGGTTGTGTGTAAGTCTTTTTAAAATTGTCTTTTTTACTTACTGCACCTACTCTATAACATATAATTACTAATAAGTTTATACTTCTTTTATATATGATAATCGACGCGTGACATCTAAATGGGAAAAAAAAAAGAAATTCGGTCCTTCTAGCATACGAACCATGCATGATCGCCAACCCTGCACACCTTAAAAACGGCCCTGGCCATTGAAGGATACAAACAATACTTAGATTTAGGGTTGTTATTATTAAAATCTTGATTTGTATGTTCATTATTGTTTATTATGAATTTGGATAAGAATATATAGAGCTAGATGCTAGAGCTTTGTTTATAAGCAGAAGATGCATTTAGTAAAATACTTGTAGTTGAAATATATAAAATGACATAAGATGACACACAGATAAAAGTTAAAATATGAACCTAAATTAATTGAAGGGTATTTAGGTTTATTTATTCTTTATACACCTTAAATGTATCCAACTATTTTTTTTATATATTGAGAGCAAAATAAGTACTATCTAAATGATTTTTACTAGTACACGCGAGCATGCAATTTCTATACAAAGTACTGGCAAATTCTTAGTGTTATAAATATTGTTAAATAATTTTAGCATATGAAAATATAAATCACAATTTGTACGTGTTACCATATATAGCTTTATCATATTTTATATAAATTACTTAAATACCGCTTAAATTAATTTATTTATATAAAAAAAATAATACATAATGTGACGCTCATAAAACATAGTAACAAACTCAAATCTCATAATACACAAGCAACCATGCAAGTTACGGATAATGATCCGGATTAAATATATTATTATTTTAGAAAATATTTTGTTTTTCTTTTTGTACATTGTTAGTTATCCACAAATTAAAACAATATAGCTTATATATATAAGCCTAAAGTTTTGGTGTAATTAGTTCACATCTCAGCAATGGAAAGAAGTATGAAATTTGTTGTCTTCTCAGCTTTATTTCTTTTTTTCTTGACAAAATATTCTGAGTCCCTCCCTTTATCAACAAAATCAAGATGGGTGGTGGACGAGTTGAGCGGTGAACGGGTCAAGTTTAAATGTGTAAACTGGCCCGCTCATCTAAAACCCATGCTAGCTGAGGGGCTCGACAAAAAGCCACTGATATACATCGCAAGGCGAATCGCTTTACTGGGGTTCAATTGTGTTCGTCTCACTTGGGCTACTCATATGTTCACTCGTTATAACAACAGAACCGTTGACCAAACTTTTCGTGATTTGAATCTTATGAACGCGATTACGGGTATCAACAAGTATAATCCTTGGGCTTTGCCTCTTACGGTTGTTGATGCGTTTTCGGCAGTGATAGATGCGATCACGTCGTTAGGGGTGATGGTGGTGCTTGATAACCATGTGAGCGAACCAATGTGGTGTTGCTCTAGTAATGATGGCAATGGCTTCTTTGGGGATAAATATTTCGACCCCAACGAATGGTTGAAAGGGTTGTCTATCGTGGGACAACGTTATAGAAAAATTCACATGGTAAATATTCAAGAAATATTTGTTTCTTCATGACTTCTAATTCATTCTTTTCATATAACAATCTAAATATAAATACTTTGATAAATACAATTCTTTAGTTATCTAAGTTTATTAATAATATAAATTTGTATATCGTAACAAAACTAGTTATTTAAAATAAACAATTTTATAGGGTAAATCTATATATGAATACTTCATAGATATATACTTTGATTTTTGAAAATAACATCTTTTTAACATCTCAAGGTTTATTTACGTACTTCTTCAACCTTCATATTTTCTTTATTACAACCCTTTTTTGACACAGAAAACTGATTATGAAAACTATATGGTTGCATATATAATTTTCTTTATGAGGTTACCAAAATTTTAAAACCGGTAAAACGTTATCAAGTTTTTAATCACTTCTTTAACACACATTAAAATCTCTAAACAAATTTACCAATAGAAAGAAAATTTTTATTTGTAGGTGGTGGCTATGAGTTTACGAAACGAGCTACGTGGGCCTCGTCAAAACGTGAATGAATGGTACCGTTGGGTTCGTAAAGGTGCAAGGGAAATCCACAGAGTTAACCCTGAGGTGTTAGTTATCATCCTGGTTTAAACTATGATCTAGATTTCAGCGCACTAAAAACCAAACCTTTGGGACTTGAAGAGGAGTTGGGAAACAAACTAGTATACGAAGCACATAGATACTCATTTTCGGGTGGAAGAAACAAATGGCTAGGGTTGTCGCTTAACCGTATTTGTCATGATGTTACTAGTGATATAAATAAAAAAGTGGGGTTCTTAACAACAGGGCCGCGTCGGGCCCCGTTGTTTATTAGCGAGTTCGGGGTGAACCTAATGGGCAGGAACCAGGCTGACAAGAATTTTGTTCCGTGTTACATGGCTTATTTGGCTGAAATGGACTTGGATTGGGCTTTATGGGCATTGGCAGGAAGCTATTACCTTAGACAAGGGGTCCAAAATATGGATGAGTCATATGGGCTTCTTGATACCAACTGGACCCGCCTCAGAAACCCCGATTTCAACGGCCAATTGAATCTTCTTCGCCAAACACTACAAGGTTCGTGCCTCTTAATTAACCATCAACACCACCGGTTCGGTTCGAGCTAGGCCTGAAAATTTAAATAACTTTTGAGATACGAACTATATAAACAACCTTATAATAACTTGTTATATATTTGAAGTAATAAGATGTACATTTTTTTTTCATGTAGTTCCAAAACTGACATCAAGCAATTATACTTTCCTGTACCACCCATTGACCGGACTCTGCATACGATCCGACTACAAGAGCCACATATTTGCCGATGAATGCCACCGGTTGACCGGATGGAGTCACGGTGGTGATTACTCTCCAATACAGCTATCAAGCACCCCGTTGTGTATGGAGGTGGTTGGGGATGGGCTTCCAGTGAGGCTAACAAGGGACTGCTACGCCAAACAAAGCACATGGAAATCAATATCAAATTCGATGTTTCAAATTGCGAGCAGGGATGATAATGGTGTGGATCTTTGCCTGGATATTGATCCTGATACTTCTTCCCAGATCTTGAGTAAAAGATGCATTTGTGCTGGAGATGACTGGTCTTTATGCCTACAAAATCCTCAGAGCCAGTGGTTTCAATTCGTCTCCACCAATAGTAAAAGGTTTTAGTTTACGACAAATTTCATATATACCCACATTAACTTGGAAAGAATTTAGATGATATGTTAAGACACACTACCTCCTGAGTCACGATGCATCGTTGAGTGTAAAAATCGACTTTCATATGATAAATGTGATGGTTCTTTAGTAACTTCTATGTGATATATTAGTGTTTACATCAAAGTTAGTTAGTCAATTATCAGTTGACTTATAGTTTTGGTGTAATGTGTTTACTTGTAATTGTTTGAGGACCAGTTTAGTATATGTTGTTTAGTTGAGGGTGTAGTTGTGTAACTACTTTCATGGTTGTTAGGAGGTCGTTAAGTACCCTTAAGTACTCTCATTTGGGATCTTCTGAGAGATACTTGAAATTCTTCCGAGACCGGAATTTTTCTTCCGAATCATAATACAATCAATTGTTTTCTCTTATCTTCAATATTATTGGGTTTTGTGTTCTTGGAATCGATTTCTTCAACAATTGGTATCAGAGCCTTGTGAGCTCGATCAACTGTGAAATCGGAGAAGAAACTTAATAGACAGGTGGAGATATGTTGTCGTCGACGAAGTTTGATCTGGAGAAGTTCGATGGCAAGAATGACTTCAGCCTGTGGAGGTTGAAGATGAGGGCCTTACTGGTACACCAAGGGCTGGTTGATGCGTTAAAGGGTGAAACCGGAATGCCCGCCACGATGACTGAGAAAGACAAGAAAGATGTAATGGAGAAGGCACACTCGGCAATCATCTTGAGTCTTGGCGATAGGGTTCTCAGAGAAGTGTCAAAGGAGAGTACCGCTGCCGCTCTGTGGCTGAAGCTTGAGTCCCTGTACATGACAAAGTCATTGGCGAACAGACTTTACCTCAAGAAGAGATTGTATACGTTTCAGTTAGAAAGTGGAAAGACATTTGAGGATCATACGGATGAGTTTAACAAACTTATCCTTGATTTAGAGAACATCGAAGTGGAGATCAAAGATGAAGATAAGGCGATTATCTTCCTATCTTCTCTCCCACAAACGTATGAGCATTTCGTTGATACTCTTATGTTTGGTAGGGATACACTGTCAATGGATGAAGTCCTCGCAGCGATGAACTCAAAGGAACTTAACAAGAAGAGGGAGATCAAAGAAGAAAGCTCTGAAGGCTTGACTGTACGAGGCAGACCGGAATCCAGAGGAAAGAAACCTTGTAACTCTAACCGTTCGAAATCAAAGGGGAAACGGAGATGCTTCGTTTGTAACTCAGAGAAACACTTCAAGAAAGATTGCCCCGAGTGGAAAAGAAAGAAGCAGGAGTTCATTAAACAAAAGGGGTACGGTAATGGTTCACCAGAGAGTTCCGTTGATGGATATGACAGTTCAGACGTTCTAATGGTATCTAAGGTAACTGGTAATGATCAGTCCTGGATCATGGACTCTGGCTGTTCATATCACATGTCCCCCAATAAACACTTCTTTAGTGAGCTGAACTTGAAAGATTATGGCACAGTGCAGTTGGGGGATGATCGGAAGTGTACCATCAAAGGTCAGGGATCGGTGTCTTTGAAGTTAGACAATGGGACAGTTCTTAGTCTCAAGAATGTGAGATACATTCCTGAACTAAAACGGAACCTCATATCCTTGGGCACCTTCGAGGATGAGGGATATCATGTTGTTCTTAGGAACGGCCGGGCCAAGGTGGTTAAAGGCTCTATGGTTGTTCTAAGTGGGACCCGTAAAGGGAACAACTTATACTTGGTTGATGGAAATGTGATCACTGGGGATGTGTCCCTTGTAGAGAAGGATGAGGATTCTCATGCTATGATTTGGCATAAGAGAATGGGGCATATTAGCAGTCAAGGTCTTAAGGAGTTGCACAAGCAGCAAGTGTTAGGTAACCTTAACAACCCTGATACTGGGTTCTGTGAGCATTGTGTGCTAGGGAAGGCCCATAGAGTGAGTTTCAACAGAAGCAGGCATAAGTCGAAGGGTGTATTAGACTACATACATGCAGATCTATGGGGGCCTGCCAAAACATCGTCCTTAGGAGGTGCAAGGTATTTTCTCTCACTAATAGATGATCATTCAAGGAGAGTATGGGTGTTTGTACTCCGGACTAAGAATGAAGCTCTTCAGAAGTTCAAAGAATGGAAGGTATTGGTTGAGACCCAGTCTGAAAGGAAGGTAAAGAAACTCAGGACTGATAATGGACTTGAGTTCTGCAATAAATATTTTGATCAATATTGCAGGAATCATGGCATTGCCAGGCACCGAACTGTTGTTGGTACTCCCCAACAGAATGGTTTGGTGGAAAGGATGAACCGGACTCTTCTCAATAAGGTGAGATGCATGTTGATAAGTTCAGGGTTACCAAAACAATTTTGGGCTGAAGCCTTATCAACAGCTGCATATATAGTTAATAGATCTCCATCTAGTGCCATTGATATGAAGACTCCAATGGAGGTTTGGTCTGGAGTCAAGGCTGAGTATGATCATATGAGAGTGTTTGGGTCAGTAGTCTATTCTCATATTAGTCAGGGTAAATTAGAACCCAGAGCACAAAAGTGTGTTTTCTTGGGATATCCGGAAGGGGTGAAGGGATATAGGCTGTGGAAACTGTCAGATGGGTCTCCTAAGGTCATCATTAGTAGGGATGTAACTTTTAGAGAAGATGTGATGTATAAAGATGTTGGAGCTGTGGATCAAGAGTTGTGCAGGACTAATCATCTTGGTGAAGAGAGTGTTCAAGTTGAGGTGGAGGTACCCAATGAACTGGCAAAAGAAACCAGAGTTACTGATGATTCTGGAAGTGAATCAAGTAGGCAATCTGGTGATTATAGTATAGCCAAGGATAGGCCTAGGAGAAATGTTGTGCCACCTGCCAGGTTTAGGAGTTCTCAAGACCTTTCAGCATTTGTGTTTTGTGCTGCTGAGCATGAGAGCATGTATGAACCTCTATCTTATCATGATGCTGCCAGGTCAAAAGAAAAACAAAAATGGATGGCAGCTATGAAAGATGAGATGAATTCTCTGCACAAGAATAAAACTTGGGAGTTAGTTGACAAGCCAAGTGATAAACGGCTAGTGGATTGCAAGTGGCTGTTTAAAATCAAAGAGGGGTTACCAGGAGAACCTTTAAGGTATAAAGCACGGCTAGTGGCTAAAGGATTCACACAATCAGCTGGAATAGATTATAATGAGATCTTTTCACCTGTTGTGAAGCATACTTCAATCAGGATTATCTTGGCTCTAACTGCAGTTCTAGATTTTGAGCTTGATCAGCTAGATGTCAAGACAGCATTTTTACATGGTAATCTAGAAGAGACCATCTACATGAAACAACCACCTGGTTTTGAGGTGGAGGGTCAAGAGGATAAGGTGTGCTTATTAAGGAAATCATTATATGGGCTTAAGCAGTCTCCTAGACAATGGTATATGAGGTTTGATGAGTATGTTGTGTCTCATAGTTTTCAAAGAAGCTGTTATGATGTGTGTGTCTATTTCAAAGAGTATGAACCAGGACATTTCATTTATCTACTTCTGTATGTAGATGATATGTTGTTGTCGTGTAAAGATAGATCTCAAATTGAAGATACAAAGAAGATACTGATGGCTGAGTTTGAAATGAAGGACCTTGGAGTTGCTAAGAAAATCCTAGGTATGGAAATACATAGAGACAGGTGTGCTGGAGTGCTGAAGTTAACTCAAGAAGCATATATCAATAAGGTTCTGGTCAATTTTGGTATGTCATCTAGCAAGAGTGTTGTAACTCCATTAGCTGTGCATTTCAAGTTATCTGGTAGAGATTCTCCTTGTTCAGATGAAGAAGCTGCTAGAATGCAGGATGTTCCATATGCCAGTGCTGTAGGGAGTTTAATGTACCTTATGGTTTGTACTAGACCAGATTTGGGATTTGCTGCGAGCATTGTTAGCAGGTATCTAAGTAACCCTGGTAAGCAGCATTGGGAAGGTGTTAAATGGGTTATGAGGTATCTCAATGGAACTAGAAGTTTGGGTTTAATCTTTGGACATGTAAAGTCTTGTGATCCTTTGGTTTATGGCTATGTTGATTCTGATTTTGCTAAAGATCTTGATAGGGGAAGATCATTGACTGGTTATGTGTTCAAAGTATTTGGTGGTACTGTTAGTTGGAAGGCTTCTTTGCAGCATATAGTGGCTTTGTCCACTACTGAAGCTGAGTTTGTTGCACTTACTGAAGCTGTAAAGGAAGCTATGTGGCTTAAAGGCATTGTTACTGAATTGGGTTTTGATGCAAGTGGAGTGGTGGTGTATTGTGATAATCTTGGTGCCATTCAGTTGTCAAAGCATCAAGTTTTTCATGAAAGATCTAAGCATATCAATGTTAGGTTGCATTTTATTAGAGACATTATTCATTCTCAGGAGGTGAAAGTTGAATTTGTGAATTCTGAAGACAATGCAGCTGATATGCTTACTAAGTCTTTGGTTGGTTCTAAGTTTGCACATTGTTTGGATCTGCTTCATGTATCATGACTTTGATTCACACTAAGGTGGAGTTTGTGATATATTAGTGTTTACATCAAAGTTAGTTAGTCAATTAGTCATCAGTTGACTTATAGTTTTGGTGTAATGTGTTTACTTGTAATTGTTTGAGGACCAGTTTAGTATATGTTGTTTAGTTGAGGGTGTAGTTGTGTAACTACTTTCATGGTTGTTAGGAGGTCGTTAAGTACCCTTAAGTACTCTCATTTGGGATCTTCTGAGAGATACTTGAAATTCTTCCGAGACCGGAATTTTTCTTCCGAAGCATAATACAATCAATTGTTTTCTCTTATCTTCAACATTATTGGGTTTTGTGTTCTTGGAATCGATTTCTTCAACATTCTATAAATGACCATTTGCTTTGTGTTAGAAAAAGAAGATAACTCATTATCAAGATTTACCCGTTCATTTGTGGTTATCTGTTCCTTTTCTAAAATATGAATCAACTTTTTTTTTAATTATCATGTACGCAAATGACCTGCTACTGTGATTACGAATTCCACGCCATCAATTCAGACTTTAGCATACGGTAGATTTTTTTTGGTTATAGAAAGTTCATCACATCAACTGCTTTAAAGCGAATTTTTGTTATTTCTAACAGTGGGTTGACTGGGTCAAAACTCACCAAAGTCCCAAAGTGTATTCTGAATGCATAAAACATCCTAAAACATTTCATATTAAACAAAAGATTATCACTGTAAAAACCAAGTTTCTTTAATTATATATAGATAAGTATTCATCGTATTAATTATTTATAAAAACTCAAGTAAAGGAAAGAAAGCGTTTGCAGCTTGACCCAACTTGTTCTGAACCATACTTAAAATCGTCCGTTTTGACACGCTGCACGACCTAGCCCATTTCCTGCTCTACGTTGAAAATGCAGACAGACTCAACTTCAACAACTAAAGACACATGCAGAAGTAATAACAGATCAAGATCGACTGAATCAGGTTACTTCATATTACATCCATTATTTACATAAACCCAGATATTAATTGTATACATCACAATACCCAAGACAAATAGGCAAACTCAATCTTTATTTGCATCAACTAGCCGGTTATTGTTTATAAGAGCATTAAAGAACACAGGCATACTGTCTTGATAACAAACTTCTAGACAGATTGCTCATCGGAAACCTTGAATTTTTGCAACTGCTTAAAGTTAATCCAAGGTTTGACCCAAACTTTAGCTTCGTATACTTTAGTCTTGCCAGCATCATCTGCCTCCAGAGTAAAATAGTACATCATACCAGCAACCACCTGCTCTTTCGCCTTTATCAATCTAGAAAACTTGAGAAGAGAGTTCTGCATACGCGAACAATTAAATCATTTAGATGCAATAAAACAGTACATTATACCAACAACCATCATTTGCTTGAGACTATTACTGGGTACGTTAGTTAGTTTGTTTGTTAATGTGATAATCCGGAAACAAACTTAAAAATTAGGGCTTTTTTTTTCCTGCATTTCATTGTTATCAAGTCTACTCCTTTCCACAGGCTTAAAAACGACAATGGTTAACTATAGAGTTTACAGGTCTTATGAAAGGTTCAATTTGGGTAATAGAAATTAAAGAACGTAGGTTGGTTGCTATTTCATGCGATTTGCCCCAAGTATATACATAAATATAAATCTGAATTAAAGTGGAGAGGAATATATAGTAGATGTTGAATCTGGAATCATAGAAAAGAAGAAACATGATGCATGACCTCCTTTTGGTTGTGTTGTTGGAGGGCGAATCTAGCGAGGGCTTCCAAGTCGAGGGTGTTTGGGGCAATATCACGAATTGCACCAAGGTTGATGAGATTGCGTTCGACTCTGCAAAATCCCAATTGGCAAAAAGCGAAGAGCAGGAGGGCGGTGATGATGAGAGACGATGCAACAAACGAAGAAGTTGTAGGATGCATCATCATCTTCAATTCAATTTTCCGGGTGGCTTGATTTGGATCTATGAAGAAACAGATAGTATTTTGATTGTCGTCGGTTGTTTTGTTTGATTTCATGGGTCTCGTCCTTCTTTGCTTATTATTAACCACAGCAACAAACCCCTCTTAACCCGCTTCACCAACCAAAAATGTTACATCTCATCATACTACTACAACACAAGACTTGTTGGGTAAATAAACGTTTGGGTTACGGTTTCTAGAATAAACTTTTTTTCCTTCACAAAGACAAGATTTTATTACTAAAACTAGTGAGAAGCTAGTGGAAATTGCAATCACCATATAAAGAGAACATTAAGCACCTATACCATCAACATTAAAAGAACGACAATCCCCCCAAGTTAAGGATGCTGCTCTCGATCGTTTATTAACCCACAAGAACTCCATTGATTTAATCTACTCCATCAACTTACCAAAGGAAGCCGGGGGATTTTATTCAAAATCATGTCATTCCAAGTCTGTCCCTCACAAGCACCAAATACCCTTCATAATTATAGAACAAATAACTTCTTACGTTTTGCTGGAACCCGCGGGGTGGGTGTAAGAATTAATGAGGTCTCTTATCGTGAAAACATAGAAGGGTGGTATTTCACACCATGTTGATATGCAATCCCATAAGGATTATGCCAATCTACAAGAGACAAACAGGTGCTCCACAGTTTCAGCATGGTCTCCACAAGAAAAAACAGTTGATCAACGGGACATTAGTCATTCGCTCTAGAAGTCAAAGTGGGAAGTCGCTCAATGTTCCATCGCCAAGCCGTGAAGCTAACCTTTATGGGAACCCAGTTGTTCCAAGTGAAAGGGAAAACTTTGCCAAGAGACTTATTCTTTTGGGTGATTTTTTTAATTGACATAGCTAAAAATATATCAAACAGGTCAAGCTCCCAAAACCATTTGTCTTGAGCTAAGTTTAGGGTTGCAGTAGATAACATATTCAAGAGAGATGAAAGCTCGGTATTTTTCAGCCATAGATGAAGGGGGCCTCTTATAACTGACTGACAATGAAGTAACACCCCCTCCCCCCCCCCACCCCCACCCCCACCCCATGTATTTTAGCCGACAAGCAACCGAACAATATTTAGCGGACTCAATGGCAAAAAAAAAAAGAATAATGGGAATTTAATTGATAGTCGTTCATCACAAACCCAGTAATCTAGCCAAAATATGACATGCTGCCTAAAACCAACCTTTGGTTTAATATTAAAGTTTACGTTCACAACAAGGCAAGATAATTCATTAGAAATCTTATAAATTTGTTTTCATGGGCCTGGAAGATATGTTTTGATTGGTATCATGTTTCACGATCGTGAATTACTGTATAACATTCATATTACTTTCCTCTGACGGGACCTTTTTTCTTCTTTGAATCTCCACTACCATTTGGCTAACATAGCCATATTTGAATAAACCTTTTAGTCTTATTTATATCTAGTTGTGAGAATGCAACTAATATAGATTTTATTAAACTTAAAAATATAAAATTATATAATAAAAGACGTCAAACTTGACTTTGTAACGTTACTCATGAATCGAGTTCAAGTTACCGTGAAGGTGCCTAAGGAACCGCCCTCAGCCCCTGAAATACGTTGTTAGAGACGTTGGCTTGTTAAGGAAGGCGGCAAGGGCCGACGAAGGGGGAAAAACGAAAGACCTTTTCTGGTCCCCCCTGAGCCGTGGGGTGCTTGTGGCGCATCTTCTCTTTCGACTGTGTGAGTAAAGACAGCCTTTAGTCCTCTCCTACGGCAGCAAACATAACAGCAACACAAAGAAGTCGCTTTCTAGGAGAAGGAGTACGAGGAAGTCAAGTCACAGGGGCTTTTTTTGTAAGATGGGTATCATTTTTTTTTCCGCATTTATTCAGAGCATACTCGGTTCATACAATATGAATTTCCTATTAGCAAAGAAGCGAATAACCATGTCTTCCACCTTCGGAATCATCTCATTGACTTTCAGCCGGTGCCAAGCCAAGGCCAACAAGAATGGGAGAAGGGGCTTACCAAAAATCATAGGAGTGGTAGCACAACGGCTGACAAGCAAGAAAGGGCACTCCCAGCATGAGGTTACCCAATAGGTTAGCGAAAGGCGGTTGACTTGAACTTGAGCTCTATTAAATTATACAAATTAAAGCTATCTTCACTCACATACTAATATCAATATATTAAATATTATTGACGTACAAGTAATTTTTGTGACCCCTCTATTATGTTTCTGTAAGATCTCATATTTCAGTCGATATAACAACATACACCAAATAAACTTGATATGACATACCGATACATTGAGGATGTGACCTTTAAAATGACTATTAACCGTTACACCTCTATAGTTGGACGAGCGTGCCTATACATAATCGAGACCTAAGGTGATGATATTCGTCGAACTATTTTGCATATGGCTCAAGATAAGCTTATCCTAAAACCATAAGTTAATTACTTTAAATAAGTAAAGAGCAACATCACTACAATTTAAGATTTGTAAACATTATCTTTAATGAATTGAACAAACTTCCATTCAATCCTTTGATACGATTCATGAGGATCTTCAATAACGTATGATTCATGAAGACCTTTGATACGAAGGCGAGTGAGCACTTACTTAAAGTTATCAAGGCTTAATCCTCAAAGATAAGAGCATTCACACTCCATACACTATCCTCATCCTTATAATTACACTAAAAGCCTTTATTCTTTTCTCTTTTTCAGTTAAAAAATATTTTTTATACTTTTATTATTACATTTTTTCTCTTGTCCACTCATTGTCACTTTTAAATATATTAAAATATTTATGGGGGTTGTACCGTGTTCTTTCTCCTTTACTATAACCACTCACAATCATCCCTTATAATATTAGACGTCCACTCACATAAAATTGAGGAACGAGCTATGAATGTTTTAAGACGTCAAAGAAGTGCATACTATTGCTAAATCATTGGACAAATGATTCATGATATGAAAAAAATCTTCAACCCCAATGTGACGGGTAAATTAAACACTTTGACGTCCCATGTTTGACAAGAGAAGAAACAAAACTGAAAAATCAGAAACAAATAAACTTACTATTTAGCATAGACAAAAATGAATACCAACAACAAATGACTTTGAAGGAGAATATAATTAATTATTTTAAGTTTTTGATCTTTTAACTTAGATCAACTACTTGTTTTTATATAGATTAAAGTCTTTTATTTTGATTTTATTTGTTATTTGTAACTATTTTCTTTTGTAAAACAACTAACATAAACTCATTTAGTCTTACTCTTAAATCTATACCATTCGTTTATACATAATACACTAGAAGGCCTTTGGTAATGGGGAGAAACTTGAAGGACTAAGTTTGTCGTCTAGTGAAACTTGGATTGGGCCTAAAAGAATTCAGAGTGAAAAGGGGTATGGTATATATATTATATAATTATATAATAATAATAGTATACATACATACATAACATCCATCTGCCACCGTCGTTGTCCCTCAGAGATTTTTAGGGTTTTTGCATCTCTTGTGAAACATGACTGCTCAAACTCAAGAAGAACTCCTTGCCGCTCATCTTGAGCAGCAGAAGATTGATGTAAGATCGATCCCTAATTTCTATCCAAAAATAACTCTTATTTCTATTCGGATCTGTTCGACTATTTATTTATTCATTCTTCTGTTTCAAACTACTCTATCATTTGTGCAATTCATGTTTGCTAAACTGGTTAATCCCCGCAGTGTTTCGCTTTTACTTACGTCATCTGTAAAACTGTTCAGCGGTTTATCCTGATCCAGTACACTCTATATGCCGAGTATTGCTAAGAAAGCCTGATCTAATGCTGATTAGTTATTTTGTTAATTTTCTGGTTTTTCTGATCATAAATCTATCAAGTCGGTATTTTTATTTTAAGTGTGCTCTGGCTTTTGAGCATCCATGAAGAAATCTTCTATAGAATCATGCCAATGGATGTGTCAAATAGTATAGACATATGATAAAACTGAGGACTTCAACTAAGTTATATTTCTCAGTTGGAATCTCTATTCTGTATAGTATAGAATCTCATGGAGTTTTTATCTATAAGTTTTCTGCTTTCCATCACTTGTATATTTTTATGTTTGATTACTGCAGTTTTAACCGTTAAAGTTTTATAAGTTCTAGTATATGCGACGACTGTAGCTGTCATATTCTTAGTAATTTTTATATTTCACCGACAAAGATGAAACAAGTTCAATTTTTATCTGATGTTTGAGCGATGACTTATTGTAGCATGAGGAACCACTGGTTGAAGACGACGATGATGATGAAGATGAAGAAGACGATGACAAGGATGATGATGACATGGAAGGTGAGAATGATTTGTAACTGGTTGCTTTTTTCCTCACAATCTTTCTGTTTCAAGCCATCAGTCATACACAAATAGATGATGTGCATATGTTTATACCAATTAGCTCGAGTAAACATGTGAAGCTGTTGGCAAATTGAAACAAGTTTACCACAACTCGAACTTGACCTGTCTATAGAATAGTGAAGCTGTGTCAACTTTATTATGGCCCAGGCCTGTTTAGCTCCAACCTAATCATCTCATTTCAGAGATTGCCAACCCACCCTAATTTCTAGCTCATTAATGATCTATTAGTAACCTTGAAAAAGTAGGCAAATAGTGTGTGGGTAAACCCATCCTGACTGACTCGTTAGGCCTAACACTGAAAGTAGGCGAATAGTGTGTGGGTAAACCCATCGTGCCTTGGCTTGTGCTGTGTGTTGCATTAAATTATAAAATACTGCAATTATTTACAATAGCTGTTCTATTTTTTCTGAAATTTGGAACCAGACCTTTTGTTTGAAAAGATTGCAATAATTTGTGTGTAAAAGCAGGACATGGAGATGCAAGTGGGAGGTCTAAGCAAAGTAGAAGTGAAAAAAAGAGTAGAAAGGCTATGTTAAAGCTCGGGATGAAGCCCATTCCTGGTGTTAGCCGTGTTACTGTTAAAAAGAGTAAAAATGTAAGTTTTTATGTGCAAAAATCACTAGCAAAATGGTTGGGGCGGGAGCAGGTCAAAAATCAAAACAAGTGTTCTTTTGGCTGATCAAAGGGTAACAATTTTTTTTCAAATGGGATCCAAGTATAATATTTTATCAACTTTGTGTCCCAGCCTTGTTTTGCATAAGTTGGTAACAACTTGAAACATGGATGCATAAAATGGTATGAGAAAAGAACTTGGTTGCATTCTTAAGTCTATACAGTCTATAGTGTGTTATGTATGAAAAGTTTGTATCATTTCTGTAATAATATGATTGTTTGAATAAAATGGTTTTGGAGGTTTTATGAAGTAAAATATACTTAGGAGGTTTAGTTTTAAGCTAAAGCTATTTGACTCTACATGTTTGACCTATTGAAATCAGGTTTGGATCCTAAGGGGCCATCTTTATAAGTAAATAGGTTGAAATCAGGTTTGGATCCTAAGCGGTCATCTTTGATTGGGTTTGCCTGAAAAGATTATTTGTTTAATGTTTAGATAGTTTATCAAATATGATTATGAAAGCTGTTTTATTTAGTTAAGAACCTAATTTTTATATACAATGACAAGAAGGCTTGGTAAATTTAAAAATTGGACTTTAGACAAGTTTCAACTCATTTTTTTTAAACTATTTTTTATTAGTTTTACTTTTTGCATGCAATCAGAAATAAAATATAATCTGAAATAGCCCTCATAAGTGAGCGGATTGAAAACTGCCCTTGTTCTTGCTCTTTACCTGATAATTTTTGTTGACATATTAATAATTTTTATTATTTCTGTTGCAGATTCTGTTTGTGATTTCAAAGCCTGATGTATTTAAAAGTCCTGCTTCAGATACTTATGTTATATTCGGTGAGGCCAAGATAGAAGATTTAAGCTCACAATTACAGAGTCAGGCTGCAGAGCAATTTAAAGCACCTAATCTTAGTAACATGGTAACGGAGCCTGAGCCTGCGTCCTCAGCCACTGCTCAGGATGAAGAAGACGTTGATGAGACTGGGGTGGAGCCCAAGGACATTGAGCTGGTTATGACTCAAGCCGGGGTATCCAGGCCAAAGGCGGTCAAAGCTCTCAAGGCTGCAGACGGTGACATAGTATCGGCTATCATGGAACTCACAAACTAGGGTCGA
This sequence comes from Flaveria ramosissima, assembly GCA_025215565.1. Taxonomy (NCBI): domain Eukaryota; kingdom Viridiplantae; phylum Streptophyta; class Magnoliopsida; order Asterales; family Asteraceae; genus Flaveria; species Flaveria ramosissima. Next base: position 411,812 of record JACVEC010000365.1, on the reverse strand, counting down.
GATTATGTTTTTAAGGTTTGTTTGAGATTATTACGAGGATGTTTTTTTTCTTGTTTTGTGTTGTGTATTGACATTGTGCTCACTTGTGGTTGCTTTGTTAACTTCTATATAATGTTACTATTTTTGTTCACTTATGATCATACTCGTGGTTTGTTACTTATACATAAATATTCTTGACTACAACACAACATATAAACAGAAGCCAGCTTCCATTCTAAGAAATCAAATATGCCCACTTACTTGTATTTTGTCAAAATTCCTTAAAGTAACGAAGTATGGTCCAAATTTTGTTTACAACTAGTAGCATGCTTGCACGTGTTTTGAAGTGTTAAAACATGGAAAAAAATTAATGTCCTTGAAAGTTTATAAAGATTTGAAACGACACTGAGGTAGTTAGGTAGGACTTGATTTTAAAAAAATTCATGTCGAGACATAAATAAATAAGCATTTTGGAACGGCATATTTAAAATTTTATGAAACATTATTATAAGCTACAAATATTAAACTAATTAAAAGAATAAAATAATAGATGTGAGTAAAACCTGTAATTTAGAATATATGCATGTAAGATGTGGTTTTATATGAAAAGGCTGATTTGGTGGTAACATGATATGTTCATACAATTTAAAATAACCAAATCAACCTTAAAATAAGTAAAGAAAAGAAAAAATATTATAAGGGAATCTAGTTTGTATGGAATAATAAGGAACAAACTAAATGCATAGTTGAATTTGTAGAGCATGCATTGTAGAAGTGCTGTGTGGCCATGGGGTTCTAATAGTAGTCATAAAGTGGGGGCTATAATGTAAAAGAAACAAACCTTTATAGTTAAAATATATATTCCTTGAACTATCATGTAACTAATGTAAAAGATCATCCACGTCGTATTCATGGTAATGACTTGGAGCATTTTAAGAGCAAGGAATAATAAATCTATAATAATCAAGAGATAAGCATCGCTACACTGTTGGGTGACATTAAAACGCTATCTTATATATGGATCAAAAATAGAACAAATAAAATTCCGATTGATTGATCTCATTGGCGTTCATCTTTTATTGACAAATGTTTGTAAGCTATATTTTATGTCTCATTGGTGTTTCAAATTAAACTGCTAGCTCCTTGCTAGTTAACCAATTATTAATATACATTTCTCACGTTTAGAGAAAAAAGAAGAAGAAGAAGGTTAGGAGTTATGAAAGGGTGTACAATATGTGTAATTTACTACAAGATAAGGGAACATTAATGAGATAGAACTTTAAAAGTATTTATTGAATTAAAAATTCAAGTTATTTTCTTCTTTAAGAGATTATTAAAAATTAAATGACGATTACATGTCTATTTTAAACGGATTTATAAATATTAAAAATAAGATATATGAATTGTTAGAGCAGACAGTGTCGTGCCCATGGTGTGGCTGGGAAACCCGGCCCCGGGTGGAAACACTGTACCCCAGATCATGGGATAAATTTTCTTCTTTAAGAGATTATTAAAAATTAAATGACGATTACATGTCTATTTTAAACGGATTTATAAATATTAAAAATAAGATATATGAATTGTTAGAGCAGACAGTGTCGTGCCCATGGTGTGGCTGGGAAACCCGGCCCCGGGTGGAAACACTGTACCCCAGATCATGGGATAAATTTAAGGTCATTACACGTTGAAAATTCACTGTGTAAAAAACTGGGAAGACATCTTGTAAAAGGAGAAAATCTGGAGAAGATAGGAAAAGCTGACGTGACGTTGATATCTTAGCTGAAAAAAACGAGGAAAACAAGATGGCTGTCAGTGGCCTTATATGTAAATAAATTTAAGATTAAGTAATTACTCAATTTTGGAAGAAAAAGGATTATTGGGTAAATTGTTTATATTAAGATTGGCCGAATCCCAAATAAAAATTATTTTCTATTGAGTTCACATATGCTACTATCTAGCAATGAAGTCAAAAAAGAACCAAAAGATGTATGAGTGATAAAATGTATGAGGATGTGCATGAAATGGTGGTAGGAGTCATGAACCACACTTTCATAATTATGGTCCATTCTAAAAAGTTTTAAGATAGAGTTATCTCAAGTCACACATGTATATTTTATTGAAGTGCATTAACGACTAATGTGTCACATATGTCATACATTTATACTCATCTCGGTGTAATACTTGCTAGAATTTATGATCACTAAGTCTAGTGCAAAACAAAACTAATTATCATCAATCATTCATAAGAAGAAGCATCACACTATGATCTTCAAAACAATATGGTAGTTGTATAGTATTCAAAAAGTTAAAACGTATTTAATTTTTTATAATATAAAATGACAAGATTATTAATAGAATAATAATACATATGTAAAAAGATGCTATATTATTGGGAACTATGGAAAATGAGAAAAAGTAAGGCAGATATAGTTGTCATGCGTTGAAACAATAGGGGGTGTATTTGTAATATGTATGCTAATAGGATAATACATTACATAATTAATTTGAACAGTCCAACGGCTATAAGACCGTTGGACAACGTCTGTATGCAATTCACTGGCTTCAAAAGGGGGCCACCATTTGTTTTCAGATTCATCGCTTATCGATCCACAGGGTGAGGGTGAGGGTGAGAGTGAGAGTGAGAGTGAGTGAGTGGAAATTAATCTGTATTCATTGTTTGATTTCATCTTTTCATCAATCGATCTAGATGGGTTCGCGTCATGTTCTTCAAGAACAAAACCGAGGTATCATCATTCTATCTTCACCCTAATTTTTCCTCTGATTTATGATTGAATCTCATGTACTCAGTTCTTCAAAGATTTGAATACTTGTAGTTCAAAGATTATGGGTTTCAATCTTTTAACATTTGATGAAATCTCCGTCAGTTTTTTTTTTTTAAATCTCATACACACTCTGTTTCTTGAATGTTTCTGCAACGGTAGATATCAAGGGCGGATTTACATTCAATTTGTCAAATAATATCCATTCGGATGTGTTTTTCTTGATCATTGTGATTCAAAGATCGAAACCCCAAATCAAATTCTTGATTTTATTGCGCTTTCTTGATTAAACGATTGACTTTTGTTTTCCGATTGATAAAGGTGAAGCAGTAGGGGTCATGAAGCAAAAGAACAACATGGCCGGACAAAACAAGAGCCGACGTGCACTTGGTGATATCGGCAACATGGTTACTCTCCGCCAGCCACTTCCACCAATAACCCGACCCGTTACAAGAAGTTTCTGTGCACAATTACTAGCCAATGCACAAAAAGATGCAGCTGAAAAGAAAAAGGTAACATCTCTTCCTATTTCTTAACCCATTTCCCCCATAAAAGCTAACATTCACTGATCGATTATAATTAACAGAAACCATTGATGAATGCTGATAACAACAAACTGGTACAACCCAAGAAGAAACCCACCGTCAAACCAAAGCCACAACCTGTACCAAATAATGCAACAGTAATCGAGATCAGCCCCGACACCGAAGAAAGACAGAAACCTGAATCATCATCATCTTCACGAAACAAAAAACCTCAATCGTCCCTCACCTCCACACTCACCGCCCGGAGCAAAGCCGCATGTGGCATCAACTACAAGCAGAAACCCAAAAACATTATCGACATTGACGCTGAAGACGTAGATAACGAACTTGCAGAAGTCGAGTATGTCGAAGACATCTACAAATTCTACAAACTCGTAGAGGTAAAAGATTATCTAACATGATTGTTTGAAATTCATAAAGGTTGATTTACTTACTGTATTATTGAGTTTCTTGATGTGGGTGGGTTTGTTGCAGAATGAGCATAAAGTGCATGACTATATGCATTCACAACCTGAAATCAACGACAAAATGAGGGCGATTCTGATCGATTGGCTGATCGAGGTGCACAACAAATTCGAACTCACGAATGAAACGTTGTACCTAACAATCAACATCGTCGATCGATTCTTGGCAGCCGAAACCGTTGCAAGAAGAGAATTACAGTGTGTGGGAATGAGTGCAATGCTTATTGCTTCAAAATACGAAGAAATCTGGGCGCCGGAAGTCAATGATCTTGTTCAAATCTCCGATCGAGCTTACGAGCATCGACACGTGTTGGTCATGGAGAAGCGAATCCTGGGTCGATTGGAGTGGAATCTAACCGTCCCCACGCCCTACGTGTTTCTCGTTAGGTTCATCAAAGCCGCCGCCGCCGCAACAGCCCCACCGGAAACCACCACCGTGAGTGTTTTCAATTTGATCAACGATAACCGTCGATTGGTTTGTGAAATAATAAGTGTAATAAACTGAAACTGGTTGTGATTTTTCAGATGGAGAATATGGTTTACTTGTATGCTGAATTGGGGGTGATGAACTACGAGATTATCGTGAGGTGTTCACCGTCGATGGTGGCTGCAGGGGCGGTGTATGCTGCACGTGCGACGATGAACAAGAGGCCGGTGTGGGACGAGACTCTTGAGGTGCACACAGGGTTCACGGAGAGACAAGTGGTGGAGTGTGCGAAGAGGATGGTGTTGTTGCATTCGATGGCGATAACCGACGACAAGAGGAGGGTCATCTACCGCAAGTATTCCAATGTTGACCGGGGTGCCGTTGCGCTCTACCCTCCGGCCAAACATCTGTTGACCGCCGCCTTCACTACCTAGATCAAACTCATTGCTTTTCATGGTCTTTTTAGATATTGTTTAACAGAGACCAAATATGATACACTGATGATAACTGATATGATATTCGTGAATCTTGATGTATACATATCATGAAAGTAAAGAGATCTATTTGTTGATAAAATAGAATTCGGAGTTGCAAACAGTGATTAGATGATGAAAAAAAAAAAGAATTCTTGGTTCAGTGATCCTATCATGCAATTTTCTTGCATTTTACGGTGTTAATATTTTTTACAGTAATCTCTTGACTTGATTGGATATCATGATTACAAAGCATGTAATGTCGAAAATTTAGACTTTAAATCAGTATTCTTGTGGCAAGAACTGAAACATATATTGTAAGCATTTTCATCTTTCCCACCTTTCGGTTGTTCATAAAGCTACAATTTGATCTCATCGTTACGACGTTGAACAAAAAAACTAATGAGTTCACGCACCAAATGGCTAAAATATTTGAGATGGATGATCTAGGCTAACTTCTTATTTGGGAATTGAAGTTGTTGTAAAACCGATTCAAAGAAAGAATGAAATTGACCATGAATCCACTATTGAAATGAATTGAGAACTGAGAAAACTATCTAAAATTTGATCTCATCGTTACGACGTTGAACAAAAAAAACTAATGAGTTCACGCACCAAATGGCTAAAATATTTGAGATGGATGATCTAGGCTAACTTCTTATTTGGGAATTGAAGTTGTTGTAAAACCGATTCAAAGAAAGAATGAAATTGACCATGAATCCACTATTGAAATGAATTGAGAACTGAGAAAACTATCTAAAAAATGAATGAAAAAAATACTATTTTAAAACAACAACTGAAAAGGAAACATATTGTAGCTTTAACAAACATAACAATCTATTTACAATTTACCCTCTTTATGTTTAGGAAACATATCTTCCGAAGGTAAACTTAACTTTCGAAGTTATGAAAATACTTCCGAAGCAAACACTCTTCTTCCGAAGAATAAACCTGCTTCGGAAAACCTGCTTCTTCCGAAGCCAACAATATTTTCTTCCGAAGTATTCTTATGATTCTATGATCAACTCTAACTTCTCACAATCTCCACCTTTAAAGTATGCATCACAAAACACCAATAATAACATCAACCAATACCAAGCTTTGTAACACAAAACTTAAATTTAGATCTGGCACCACCTTTATAAGAATATCTGCAAGATTCTCATCTGTTCTTAGCAAGTTGTACAGCACCTTGATTGTCACAAAATACCACTGTATTGTGAGAGCCATATACTCTTTTATAGCTTCAGTTAGAGCCATATACTCTGCTTTGGTAGTAGACAATGCAACCACATGCTGCAACTGTGCCTTGTGGAGCTTACCACATTGCCCATCACTCTGAACACATACCCTGTGATGGATCTTCCCTTGTCAAGGTCTTTTGTAAAATCAGAATCAACATACCCATCAATTCTATCTCGACCTTCACCTTCCTTCAGACCGAAAAACAATCTCCAATCTTTAGTATGCTTAAGATATCTAAGAATCCATTTAACAGCATCCCAATGAACTCTCCCAGGTGATGAAATAAACCTACTAACCAGTCTCACAGCATAAACCAAATCAGGCCTGGTGCACACCATTAGATACATAAGACTTCCCACTACATTTGCATATGGCACAAGGACTGTCTTCCATGGACAACTTGAAATGAGCCCCAATAGAAGTTTTAACACCCTTACACTCATGCATACCATAAAGCTTCAAAACTTTATTGCATAAGAAGTCTGTGACAACTTCAGCTGCCTAGAACTCCTATCTCTAGTAATCTCCATTCCCAAAATCTTCCAAGCATTACCAAGTTCCTTCATTTCAAACTCCATCATGAGTAACTTCTTTGTAGCTTCAATCTCATCTTGTACCTTACATGCAACCAGCATATCATCCACATACAACAGCAAATACAAATAATCCCCACTGGAACATCTCCTATAATAAACACAACTATCATAGTCACTCCTAGTAAAACCATGAGTCACTACAAACTCATCAAATCGCTTGTACCACTGTCTTGGTGACTGCTTCAGACCATACAGTGACCTCTTTAACAAACACACTTTATCCTCCTTGCCTTTAACCTCAAAACCCATAGGTTGCTTCATATAAATCTTTTCATCCAAGAACCCATGTAAAAACGTTGTCTTAACATCTAGTTGTTCCAACTCTAGATCAAGAGCAGCTGTAATAGACAAAATTATACGAATAGAAGTATGCTTTACTACTGGTGAAAAGATCTCATTATAGTCAATACCTTCCCTTTGAGTAAATCCTTTAGCAACTAACCGAGCTTTGAATCTAGGACCCTCTACACCGGAAACACCATCCTTGACTTTATACAGCCACTTACAAGCTACCAGCTTTTGCTCTACTGGCTTATCAACCAATTCCCATGTTTTATTTTTCTCCAGGGAATTCATCTCCTCAACCATAGCATCATGCCACTTGTCACTTTCATTTGATGACATAGCCTCATCAAAACTCAAAGGTTCATAGATACTATCCTCCTCAGCAGCTGTGAAGGCAACAGCTGACACATCGTGACCCTGTCTGTATCTGAGAGGAGCTACAACCTATCTTCTAGGTCTATCTTTGGCAATACTATGAGTAGTATGAGGCTTAGGATTCACTTCACATTCAATCCCACTGCTTGACCCAGCAGTCTTGTCTGAATTATCCTCATACTCCACCTCAATCTCAACTTTCTCTGAAGACTGAGACCGGATGTTAACACCTACCACATCCTTATACAACATCCCTCCTTTGAACTCTACATCCCTGCTTACTATTACCCGAGGTCCTTCTCCTTCCAACCTCCATATTCGATACCCCTTGACACCCTCAGGGAACCCCAAAAGAACACCCTTTTGAGCCCTTGTATCAAGTTTATCCTGACTAACATGAAAGTAGACCACTGACCCAATCACCCTTAAATGGCTACAGTCAGGATTAACACCTGTCCACATCTCCATAGGAGTCTTCATACCCAAAGCTCTAGATGGAGATCTGTTAATCAGATAAGCTGCATATGTAACCAATTCACCCCAAAAACCTTTTGGAAACCCAGCATTAATCCTCATGCATCTTAGCCTTTCCAACAAGGTTCTGTTCATCCTCTCAGCCAACCCATTTTGTTGGGGAGTACCAGATACAATATGATGTCTGGCTATCCCCTGAGTTCTACAAAACACATTGAACTCACTATTACAGAATTCCAGCTCATTATCAGTCCTCAATTTCTTGACCTTCCTCTCACTTTGAGTTTCTACTAGATTTTTCCACTCTACAAACTTCTTAAAAGCTTCATTCTTATGCTTAAGAACATACACCCAAACTCTTCGTGAGTAATCATCTATGATAGACAAGAAATAACTAGCTCCACTTATAGTACTAGTTCTGGCAGGCCCCCACAAGTCAGAATGAACATAGTCTAACACATTAGTAGAGATGTGTTTACCAGTCTTGAACTGAACCCTCTTACTTTTACCCAAAACACATGTCTCACAGAACCCTACATCATTCACCTTAAACTCACTAATGATGCCTTGTTTCCGTAATTCAATGAGACCCTGTTCACTAAGATGACCAAATCTCTTATGCCACACCAAAAAGCTATCATTCTTAGTAAGTGCCACACATGCACTTCCATACACTGCAGATCCTTCTAATATGTATGTATTATTACTTCTCCTAGTACCAGTTAACAATACTAAGGAACCCTTAACAATTCTAGCCTTACCATCTTTTAACCCAACATAATAGCCTGACTTCTCAAAAGTCCCTAGTGATAACAAACTCCTTTTCAAACTAGGAATATACCTGATATCACTAATATCAACCTCAGTGCCATTATGTAACTTAAAAGTGATAGTACCTGACCCTAGAATTCTACAAGACCGATCATCCCCAAGCTTACTTCACCAAGATCTTCCATCTTCAACTCTTTAAAGAACTCTTTGACAGGAGTCATATGAAAGGAACACCCTGAGTCAAGTATCCATTCACTCATGTCTTCATCACAAGACACATTCAGAACATCAGAGCTGTCATAGCCATCCAACGATCATTCTGATACATGGCTATTTTGCCCTTTTACTGAACTTGACTCAGCTCCCTTCTTCCTCCTCTGCGGGCAGTCTTTCTTGAGATGTTTTGTCCGAATTGCACACATAGCACCTTCGTTTGGTTCTTGATCTTGATCTAACTTGGCTCTTTCCTTTAGACGACCTTTGTTCTGATCTCCCGCGCACAACCAGCCCATCACTTGAATCTTCTTGTACATCACTCCTTTTCTTCAATTCTTAGGAATTCATGGCTGCAAGAACCTCATCCATTGATAACGTCTCTCGACCATACATCAGTGTGTCAACAAAGTGTTCATATGACTTTGGCAACAAAGTCAAGAAGATGATAGCTTGGTCTTCATCTCCCAATTTCGTGTCAATGTTTTCAAGATCCAAGATAAGTTTGTTAAACTCATTTGTGTGATCCTCCAAAGTCTTGTTTGCCGCCATGTGGAACGTATACAAACGTTTCTTTAGGTACAGTCGATTTGCCAACGACTTCGTCATGTACAAGCTTTCAAGTTTCGTCCAGATTCCGGCAGCCGAGTCTTCCTTCGACACTTCTCAAAGCATCCGATCTCCCAAGGACAAAATTATTGCAATGTGCGCCTTCTCCATGATCTCACGCTTCTCTTTCTCTGTCAAATCCGCCGGCAACTTTGCCTTCCCTGCAAGCGCTCCCACCAATCCCTGGTGTACAAGCAGCGCTCGCATCTTGACACACCATAACCCGAAATCATTCTTCCCATCGAACTTTTCAAGATCGAACTTCGTGGACACCATATTTGATTCTCCAATTTCCCTTCTGATCACAGCCGTGATCTTCTTCTTTCTTCAATTGAGCCGAACTTGGCTCTGATACCAATTGTTGTAAAACCGATTCAAAGAAAGAATGAAATTGACTATGAATCCACTATTGAAATGATTCAAATGTTATTGAATATTGAGAACAATTGATAACTGAGAAAACTATCTAAAAAATGAATGAAAAGAATACTATTCTAAAACAGCAACTGATCCTTATATACACGAATCAGGCTTAACAAACATAACAACCTATTTACAATTTACCCCCTTTATGTTTAGGAAACATATCTTCTGAAGGTAAACTTAACTTCCGAAGTTATGGAAATATTTTCGAAGCAAACACTCTTCTTCCGAGGAATAAACCTGCTTCTTCCAAAGCCAAAACCTGCTTCTTCCGAAGCCAACAATATTTTCTTCCGAAGTATTCTTATGATTTTATGATCAACTCTAACTTCTCACAGAAGTAAAGAGCATGGAAGGTATAGAACTAACAAGAGAGGTTGTCCTAGCCGACTCAAGTTTTCAAGACCGTAAAGCTACCCAATACTTATGAAACTCCGAGTAAGGTAAAGATGAAGATGGAGAAGATTTTAATGCATAATATCATAGAAAGGCAGCTTACTATATCTTTTGCACACACGATCACATCTAACGTTTTCAGCTGGAGTTCTTAGTCAATATATGCAGGAATTGAAAGTGTCCCACCTCATGGCCTTGAAGCATGTTCAGATACATTTAAGGGAACATTGGCATATGGGATAAAGTACAAAAGAGAAGGAAAGTTGGTTTTAATAGGGTATAACGATAGTAGTCATAATATTGACAAAGATGATGGGAAGAGTACAATGGGGCATGTGTTTTATCTTGGAGTTGCACCGAAACTTGGTATTCGCAAAAGCATCCCACCGTAGCACTCTCATCTTGCGAAGCAGAGTTTATGGTGGCCGTTTGGAACGAAAGAACAAAAGGTGACCTTGTTGATGGATAACAAGTTGGCCACAGGAGAAGCAAACATATACATACACGATATTATTTTATCCGTGAATGTGTAGAAAACGGTCAAGTACAACTTGAGTACATAAGTGGGGAACAACAACGTGCAGTCATATTAACTAAACCATTGGTGAGAATCAAGTTTAAGGAGATGGGGTCTTTAATCAGTTTTAAAGATCTTGCTGGAAATAATCGAGAATTAAGGAGGTGATTGTTGCAAAATATGATTTATTTGATTTATTTAATAATGTATTAGATTGGAAGAGAAAAATATGGTTTGTATTCTATAGATTAGAAAGAGTTTAAATCATATTTAACTTCCTTATAGATAGGAGTGGCTAATCTATATAACTCAAGTTGTGGGGTGATCATTGTATTGCTATATTCTTCGTGCAATAAAGTATTTAAAGAGCTATTCCATTGATATTGTGTAATCGGTTTTGAGCTTGCATTGTGCTAGAAAGGATAAACTTATCATTTCGATACTGAAAACAAGACTAATCCAACGAAGATTTGTCTTTTAAGTCAAAACAAAATTAAAATGGCATTTGAAAGAAGGAACAATTTTACTTTATATTCCTAAATTCTAATTCTTGGAAGTCGAGCTGCAAGGTATGGATCATAGTCCACATGTTTCTTGATTTATTTCGTATCTCACATACTAGAAATAATATTCCACAAAGAACACTCTATCAAGATTGAGCTAGAAATCCGAGATCTAATAATTTATTTTTGACTAAACGTTATGATGAGGAGATAATGATTTTGGTTTCTTTCAAATTAAATTGTTGCCATCAAAGTTTATAATCTTATATGGCCTATTTTTTTAATTTTAATAAGAACTTTTAAACACTTATAGATCTTTATATAGTTTCATTTCTAATTATAGTGTATTGATGGTATTACGCGTACATATTTTATACATACTTTAAACAGATATATTTAAGAGCTACATATTTTTTTTCAAGATTAAGCTTCAATCAAGACTTCATTGTTATATTAAAGAATTGCTACAACCAATGAACAGGCAAACCAAAACTATGCCTCTAAAGGATGCACAAATGATCAAGTTAGTAGAAAAATTAACACCCGATTAAACACAACCAAAAATAATAATAAAAAAACACACACACACACAAAAATTACAAGTGAAAAAAAAATGAAATAATGAAATCTCACTTGGAAACCTGGTTGGTTATACTTGCATTAGTAAAGTTAGAGAAGATAAAGTGATGCTTGATCATCTGGTCCAGCCAGCACCACCTGTGATTGTATTAAACAAACATTATTCATTTACCTTTTATAGATATACAATGTTATAATTATAGAAGGAAATTACATACATTGCAATCAAGAGCATATCTTCGGGCTAGAACAACAGCTGCATTTCGTTCTCGTTCTGATTCAAACACTAATACAAAAGATTGTCCTTTTCTTGATTGCCAAAACAATGATTTAGCAGCCACATTCCCACCACCTCTAAATCCACATAGCTGAAAGTTGGTCAAAAAAGAGCTTAATGTGATTGCAAGAAATTAAGAACATGGAGACACTCATGTAAACAAATAAGGAGAATGGAGCTTAATAGGTTCTTGTAATTCTCTACTTAAATTGGTTTTACTGAATAAACACAAAGGAAAACAATGACTACTACGGATCATCTTGTATGCATGTTATTTTTGTAAATGATATTGTTTAATCACTATTAATATGATACTTTTAGTACTTTTAAAATGGTAAAATGAGATTTTGAAGTATTACCTGCATTGATGAAGAGGAATACGCATCTCTGGCCTTTGTGATCCATCCTTTTGAAAGCTTCATTCTCATTTTCCCGACACGCAACAAATGAGCAGAATGTGATGAATAATTACGTCCATTCATCTGAGAAATCACCACCTGTAATATTCAATACAAAAACATAATTTTAATTTCATGCTGGATCGACTCAAATAAATAAATAAATAACAAAGAAAAATTCAAACAATTTTCTATTTGTGATTTTTTTAATGAGATCTTCATGTTAAATGACCAAAAGATTCCCATATGTTTGTCATTATTAAAGGGGATGTTAAATTATGACCAACTATCAAGCATCTTTCTACCTAACTATGTGTAGAATAAAAAAATGGGTCTTGATAAATTTCATATATAACATACACTGAATTCAGAATCTCCTTTTCGAGAAAGCGTTTCCACATAACTTTCCAATCCAACAGCTGTTGCAAAATGTATATTACAACAAATCTACTTAAATATCAGAATTAAAAAAATCATTTTATTTATAAAAAAATGTGAAGAAATTAACAAACCAGGTTGTACAGGACAAGCTGTTGTAACAGTTGATTTTTGGCCATGTGATGTAATATCAACTTGCAAAATCCGTCCAACATCGAAGGGCTCGGGTGCATAAACTGATTTGTTAGCACCTGGTAAAAATAAATTTAGACACTTAATGAATACTTTTGTCCAAATTCTTTTTTATAAATAATTAGTGTGTAAGCTTACCAAAATTATATTTTTTCAGTAATAAAAAAGACATTTTGAATAACATATAGGAGGGCAATTGCAATAAAGAATTAAAGATACAACTTAAATACATTATATATCGTTTGGCCCTGTCAGCTCATTTGACCCTTTTGAGATAAAACATAACCCCAATTCATAAGTGTAAGGTGGATATAGCCACAATATAGCCACAAGGGTTCTTGAAAAATGCAAAATAAAATGAGATAAAGATAACAACAAATTTTGGAAGAAACTAGTTGCATACGGATTATGTAATAATAAATGAATATGCACCTGAAATAAGCTCCCTTCTGCTGCATTGTGATGATAAACGGTACCATTGAATTGAACATTTTGAGAGCTCCATTGCATCTTCTGAACACGGTTGAAGTCGTAATATTGAGCCCAAACCTCCAGAACCTTCTAGAGCATATAAGCTTGACTTGTTATCCTCAGCCAGTTTCTTCAGCATTAACTGGATTCAGATTATAACTTTAGTGATGTGGATGTAACAAAAGTAAACAAATTATTTTTATCAGTAATTGTTGCTTTGATGTTGGTTCACAGGTTTTCTTTATTTTGTTTTATTAAGGGCAGTATTGAAATTTTGATTAAATCAATACGTTTGTGATTAAATTGTGCACGAAGTCAAATGTTGCATTTTTCTGTGATGGAAGGAACAGTATATCAAATTACATTAAATTATTTCTTTTCAGCTTTTTTATTTTAAGTAATATATACCTCTTGCTGAAGCTTTACTGAGAATGCAGACTTCTCTTGAATTTGTAGCCTCAAGGCTCGAAGCTCATGTTCCATATCCATCACCTACAAGACAAAGGCACACATAAACAGGTTAGTGCTACAAAATTAAAATTGCAATCCTACATTAAAATAATTGCTTTCATCAATGTACAAAACCTAGAGTTGAGATGATCGTCACGTATTGACTGTTTATTGAAAATAAATAGAAGGCAAGTTGCTAGGAAAAAAAAAATCTTCGCACGTTTTCCTTATTTTAGAAATCAGGTTTAAAACTAGCATAAAACAAAAACCAATTTACATTTTATTAGGTCAAATTTTGCTTCTTTTTTTTCTCTAGAACACAGGTGACACTTAATTTGTCATTTTAGTGTACATGTATCTCCCCATGGCATCTGATGTGCCTTTAATTATTATTTTCAAAAGTAAATAGGTTAAAGTGATGTTGTTTGCTTAAGTTAGTAACACATTGCCTGTTGGTTGCGAAAATCAGGAAAAGGGGCAAGTTCATTTCTACTAATCATAGACATCAGCAAAAACATGCTTATGAGTCAACGTGTGTACTAGTGTGCAAATAATTTGGTTGGACTTTTCGTGCAAAGTGGGCAAGTATGTTGGATTTTATGGTATTAATCTAAAATTAAGCTAAACAAGCATAACACAAATTGACAAATACCTTGCAGGGGTGATGCAATAACCTAATTCTTCTAGCCTGCTGGATTTCTTCCACCATCTCCTCAATTTCCTGGCCAGAAGTCAGTCAAATAGTCAATTTCTTTTTAGGAAAAGAACACAATAACAATGTCCTTTATAACTGTCAGGTACATCTTAATGTCACAAATCCTATGTTACCTGTTTTCCCGATGTTAGTGATATTCTTTCTTGCTCGTCAAGAGCCTCACCGATTCTTCTCACTACTGCTTTTGCACTTTCAATTTCTGCGCAAGCAAAAGATCTTTCTTGGTTTACCAATTTTTTAGCATCTTCAGACGCCTGCAAAGAAATAAGAATTTTATTTTCTTACACCCACAAGAAGTAACAACAAAGTGAATAGAATCTCATTACATAGTTTTAAAGTTAAAAAAATGTTGGCCATTGGCCACCCAGGTATTCGACTTCTTACACTAAGGTTGTGTAGGATTATCAATACATAATCGAGAAATGGAAATAATAGTGCGAGTTATTTTAGGAACACAAAGAATGTGATTGAGATTAAGAGTAAGATTAGAAATGGATAAGACATGAGAACCAATGTGAGTAATTGTAAGGGACGAACCGTCACCAATGATAAGTTCATCAGTACCACTGTAAGGGGCATGGAGAGACATAGCATTCAGATCCTGTGCCAGATGGTGTGAAGCGCCACTGTCCCACATACTGTTAGTCCAGTAGCTGTCAAAATTAGTAGGTGTTTGAGGTGTAGATTGCTGCACAGAAGATACACCCACCATATTAAGCTGTGGTTTGGAGTGTCCTGTGTTTCGAGGGAATTGGGGTGGGTTGATGTGAGGATGGGCTTTGCGAAAAGAAGGGCAGGAAGTAAGTGAGTGGCCCTTTTGGAAGCACCATTGGCACTTGCCTAGGAATGGACGGGTTGAGGAACCGGACTGCGAGGGGGTGGGTAGAAGACCTGTTTGGGTTGAGTGGTGTTTGGGCTGCCAAGGACGGCTGTGGTTTCTAGTGTTGGCCACAAAGCCAGTGATGGGTTGATGTAGGGTAGTAGCAGCCGGTTTTTGTTGTAGAAGAGTGAGCTCATGATTAATCAGTTTTTCATGGAGCTCGGGGAAGGATATAGGTGTATCTCGGGCATGAACGGCATCAATTATTTGCTTGTAAGCATCAGCATCTAAACCGTTTAAGACGTATTCGGTAACATCTTCAGGATCAACAGGTTTGCCAAGGATGGCAAGTTCATCAGCCAAGGATTTTATTGACTGCATAAAATCAGTAATGGGTTGATCTGGTGTTTTGGTGCACATTTTCAGCCGGTGTTGGAGTTGCTTGATGTGACCACGGGAGGGATTAGCAAAAGCTTTAGTAAGAGTAGTCCAGGCATCAAATGAGGATGAGGAATTATGAATTAAGGAGACAATATTGGGTGACACGCTGCCAATTAAGGCACCGTACAAAAGCCTATCTTGACGATACCAAGGGAGGTAATCAGGGTTAGGAGTAGTAGTTGCTCCTGTGGTGGTGGTTTTGGCAGGACATGGATATGAGCCATCAATAAATTTAAAGAGGTCTAGACCTTGAAGAATGGCTTCCACCTGGGCTTTCCATGGGAGGTAATTTGTTGAGGTAAGTTTAAGGGAAGATGGAAAAGTTACGAGAGTGAGGGTGGAAGGTGTAGCAGGGATGGAATTGATGGTGGTGATACCATATAAGTGAGTGATACCATATAAGATAGAGAAGGTTTGTTAATCTTTGATTGATTTTCATTGATAATTGGCCATGGCCTTTATACACAGAGAATACAACAGAAGATCCTATAAACTTGGATCACAAAACTTGACCTAGACTATTTCTATATTGAGCTACAAACTAGGGATAATACAAATTTAAATTTAAATGACCGGAGGGAATATTTAGGAATTAATATGGGCCACCCACAGATGTATCAATTTCATTTATACATTTCAAACAAAAAAAAATATGTCAAATGAAAAAATGCCATTGCAATATTTGATAAGGAAAATATATGCTATGAGGTGTAACATGTTATAGGTTATAAATATTGTCTTACAAAAAAAGTAATGGCATTTTCATTATTAAGCATGTTTTTATATTAGAATTGGTATTACCATATAGATGAAAAAAATACATTCTTGGGTGGCCTAATGAAAAAAGTTGAATACTTGGGTGTGGCTTTTGCATACATTATCCCTAAAAAGAACTATATTCTATGGATGTAAATGATCACACTTAGTCACCTGTTTGAGAAAGTTTGCAAGTTTCTTCACTTCATATTTCTCTTGTATCAACTCCCCTTCATTTTGGGTCAACTTTACCGCCAATGCTTCCACCTATAAAAAGAAAATCGACCATACACCATAGCAAATTAACAACAATCATTTTTTTGCCTTTGTTATAATGTCATTTGGGGAAGCTTCTTGAAGAAAATATAATTAAGTAACAAAAGATTAGCAGAGTACAAATAATAATTATAATAATAAAAGGGTATACCATAGAGATAGCTTTTTCAACATCTTCCTTATTAAGACCAGCTAACCGCCCTCTTAAATGTTCCAAGGCATCTCTAAGTTTCTTCAAAAGAACATGACCCTCTAAGGAAGCCACCTCTCTGAGTTTAGCCTATATATAATAACACAATGCAATCTATGTTAAGAAATATAATGACAACTGTATATGGATTAATTTCAATAGAACATTCAAAACAATATCATATTTACCCATTCAAAATATTAAGGAAATCATATTTTACCCTTTCTATAGTAAATCAAATTTCTCAGTTACTTGTAAGAAGTTTATTTTCACTAAATAAATGAATATGAAAACAATGAATCATTTCAACACATATTGTTGTTTTTGTTATTCAAAATAAATAAAGATGACACTTTTAATGTTTTCCAAGGGTTATGATGAAATTTAAAAGAATATTATATCAAATTTTGAGCTTTTAGAAAGATATACATGTGAAGTTTCCCCAAAATAAGGGCAATCACCCATTCCATAAGAAAACATTATTATTCTGAATCATCTCAGCTTATACTGTTCTTTACCATTAATTCAGTGAAACATATATTGTTACAAGTAACTGAGTTTAGTGTATTCACAAATGTACATTTTTTTTTTGAAAAAAATAATATTAGCTATACCTCATCAGACAGCTTAGCTGCAGCAGACAAATTCTTGTCAAATTTATTGGCCAAGTCACGAACCGAGAGACGTTTGTGTTGATCAGATAATTGTTCGGTTTCTTGTGCCACAATGTCTTTTAATGGTGGTCCCTTATTCTCCACGGTCGCTTCATCAAGAATCTGATTATCTGGTCCTAATTTATATTTGGGGAACTTATTTGATTTGAAACTCACATCTGCTGATACTGACAAAACATCTTGCATTTGCGTCTCTTCAAAAACTTCAGGGCTTACTTTTGTCATTCTTCCAGTTAAACGTTCTACAAACTAACAGCAGTTATATTAACCCATGTTAGTATCCAAATATTGCTACGAGGAATGCCAATTCTAAAACTAAGTTAACTAACTATTAACTAATACATGAAAAGACTAATACTCTGTTATGGATCAATATTTTTAGCTCAAATCAATGAGACTAATTTCAGATTTTGAACCCCAAGCTCCCAGATCTTGCAGGCAATAAATTTCTTCAAGACCAAGTAAAAATAGTAAATAAGCAAATACACTCGATTCCCCCAAACAGAAGTCCATGATTTCACTTTTGACTTTTGAGAGTGAAATGAGTTTCTTTTTCATTTACTATTCAGCAAAACTTGTGCAATTTCAAAACATAAACATTTTGTGGGGGTAATGGATTAAAACCCGCAAAGGTGCATATAGTGATTTTAAAAAAGTCAAAATTGGACTTGTTTGTTGACAATGGAGTACCAAAGTTGTAGCAGATCTACTTGGACTTTAAAGTTTTAAGAAACTTGTTCATATCACAGATCCCCCAAGGCAAAGAACAAAAGCAAAGGATCAATTAACTTGCAAAATTAATTAATGATATAAAAAGATGAACAAGAAACCTACCTACAAAATAAGCAAGAAATTAGTTTTTTTTTTTTTTTAAAAAAAGAAGATACAAAATTGAAAAATAAATATAAGGTTAAAAAAAGATAAGGAAACAAAGAGCCCTTAATTCATCACGAGCTCTGACATGAAAGTGAAAGAGAAGAATTAAACTGCTCTGAAAAGGAATTTGAAAAACTAGGTTGGCAAGAGACCTTAATTCATGACCTAACAATATGTTAGGCTGAAAAGTATTAAATAAAAATGGTGTTATAATCATCAGAGTAGTTACTTTTTCAACTACATTACAACAACTACACCAGCAATATGCAAAAAATTCCAGCTAAAGGTACCAAACAGACGAACAAGGAAGAAAATGAGCATGATTCTTGAGAAAACGAAGATAATGATGGCAAATTAGGGAACAGTTAACACATTTGCAGGGATGGAAACCCTAAATCGGATAGTAGAGGTGGAAGAAGAGGCGTACTTACAGAGAGAGAGAGAGAGAGGGGAGTGAAGAATGTGAGTGAAAATTAAAAGTTAAAACTTGAAAGTGGGTGGTGGTGAAAGTGTTTTCAGATGGTGGTGTGGTTGGAGAGAGAGAGAGAGAGAGAGAGAGATGAGAAAGAGGAGGAATGATTTGAAGGAGTGATGGTTGTCTGGGAAGAAGAAGAAGAAGAAGAAAGAATCATAAAGAGAAGATGAAGAAGATATGTGTGTGTGTGTGTGTGCGTGCTTTTGAAAAAGCAAAATGAATAATAAAACTGGAAAGGGAAAGCTGCCTCTGCCCCAAAACACACTTGGTCCACCGTCATCACACACTGCTTTTTTTACTAGACTGACACTAATGTAAATTTATCTGTGTTTTTTTAGGAGTGGAGTAGTTTTTTTTTTTTTTTTTTTATGTTAAATCTATCCTACTTTTACTCAAAAATTACATCATATCTGGATTTGAATCCAGGACTTCTCTTCTAATAAACAAAGTCTCTACCAAGTAGACTAGCCCCACATTGGCAAGAGTAAAGTATATTTTGGTCTGACTTGTTCATTTTAACTTAAATCTTTTGACATATCAGAACTTAATGTTACTTCGTATAACAGTTTTGACTTTTAACTAATAACTCTGTTAATTTTGTCAGTTAAATGCGTGGATATTTTGATTTTTTTACTTTAAGGGTTGTTTTGAAAGTTAGAAAAACTAACTAACATTAAATGGCTACTTATGTAATTATTTAAACTAACAAAAACCAACCACAAGTTAAATAATTTTTTAATTATATATTTAAATATTAGCATATCTTTTAAAAATATTTGGTTATCTTTATTATTATTGTTTCGTTACTTTTTTATTATTTTTAAATAAAAACATATTTTAAATATACAAATAAATACAAATTCAACAATTTTAAAAACAACGGTTTTCTAAAAGAATGGTTTATAAAATGAGCGAAATGTTTTTTAAAAAAAGAAAGATTAAAAAAAAGTTGTTCATTTATTTAACCTTTTTCTTTATTAAAATGGTTTGTTTTCTTAAAAAACTTTTAATTTTATAAATTCTTTTGTTAACCTTATATTTTTAAAGCGTTCCATTTCATATAAAAAAATAAAAACAACAAATATTAAAAGGAATGATTTAAAAAAGAATGATTTCAAAAGTACTGTTAGAAAAACAATTTGAAAATGAAAGCTTTAAAAAGAACAATTTAAAAAGAAGGGTTTAAAAAAAACTTTAAAAAGAACGGTTTAAGAAAGAGCAATATTAATAAGAAAATTTTAAAAAAGAACAATTTGAAAAGGAACGGTTTAAAAATGAATGATTTTTAAAATCTTTCTTAGTTTATACCTTTCTTTTTTATAAAAATTCATTCGTTTTAAAACCTTTTTTCTAAATCGTGACTTGGGAAATTTGTATTTGTTTATATATTTAAAATATGTTTTATTAAAAATAATAAAAAGGTTTTGAAAATGAAAATAACAAAAAAAATAAAAAGATAATGCTAATAATTTTTTAAATATGTAACTTAAAAGTTATTTAACTTGGGGTTAGTTTTGTTAGTTTAAATAATTATATAAATAGTTTAAAAGATTACACAACTTTCTAACTTTAGAAACAGCCAAAATTGTTATAAGATACAACGTCAGAGTCTGATATGTTAAAAAAAATTCAAACCACGTGAGCCAAAATAGCTACTTACTCTCTTTTAAAGTTCACAAGAAACTTGATAAGTTGTTTTCATCCTATCTAAAATTTTAAAGGTTTAAGTCTTATAAAATGCATGTATGAGTGGTTAATAATAATAAATTAAGAGGAAAGTTATGTTTTAAAACTAATACTTATTATATATATATATATATATATATATATATATATATATATATATATATATAAGTATTAGTTTTAAAACATAACTTTCCTCTTAATTTATATATATATATATATATATATATATAGGGTAGGGTTATCTTGAGAACCACCTTTTTTAGTGAGAACTCTAGGAACCAATATCAACCACACATTTTAGTCACATTTTAGTCACATGCCACTTCCACCTTTTTTTTAAAACGTCCATAACTTTTTTTCATGACATTATTTTTTCATAAAAATTTCACCATTAATTTCATTATTTTTTTATCTTTCCAACGCCTACCATATTGATATATTTTTTTAAAAAAATTCGTCCACCCGTTATTTACACATGTGTAAATTAGTCATTACATATGTGTAAATTCTGTTTTACACATGTGTAATTCCAAGAATTACATATGTGTAAAATGACGTTCGTAAAAAAACGAGATTTTTTTTATTTTTTATATATTTTTTTATTTTTTTAATGGTAGAGGGAAACGAGAGAAACACTTCTGTGTTTTTACTTTTTTTATTTTTTTTTATTTTTTGTTTTATGATTTTTTTGATTATGTTGTTGTTAATTACAATTTTGCCATTGAAAACTAGTGGTTCACATTGGTTCCTAGAGTTCTCACAAAAAAAGGGAGTTCTCATTTGATCTCTCCCCTATATATATATATATATATATATATATATATGTATATGTATATATATATTACATAGCACATGATGTACCATCATACATTTCCTTTTTCTACTTTTCCTCACCCTACACCCTGTAACAAATATGCTATTACCAAAATCAATCGCTCGAAGACCTACCTTCTCCAACACTAGGTCTGTGAGAGAGTTGCTTGACAACTAGGTCTATGAAAGAGTTACACATGACATGAAAGGAGAGTGTTATAAATGACAGGGAGAAGTTTGTATGAATGGGTGCATTCATGGATGGTTTGTGAGAGGGAGAGAAGAGGGAGCCAAATCCATGGAGGAATAAGAGGGGAGAGGTAGGCAGCTGATGCGAACAACAATTAGTAGGCTTGTCCCCATCTATGTCGGAGATGGCTTAACACTTCAAATTGTATATCCCAATATCGTTCTACAAGTTTTCCCATCACCGTCCCTCATACTTAACAAAAACACATCATCCTTAAAAAAATTTATTCATTTTCTACAAGTTATTCGAATCAGCTCCCCATATCTATCATTATTTTAATTACATAATACTCTATTATTCATTTTTATAATTTTTTCTTTCTCTTGCACCCACAATCATTTATAAAAAATATAAAATCATTGATTTGGGGATGGATGGTGACCCCCCGAATATCGGGATCATTATGGTTTCCTCTAAATTATAAGCGATAGCATGAGGATGGGGAACCTAATGTAGGTGTAAAATTATATATTTGTTTATGTTTTCTTTATAATTTAGATATGAGGATATGAATGAGGATGCTATTGCGAAGGCTCTAAGAACATCTCTATATTTACGAGGAGAAGAACAAAATAGTATAAACATCTCATAAATTCAATTTCATGTGAGAATTGACGTACTCGATACTTGATAGTTTAAATTTTATTTAACTATATATGATACAGGTAAGTTTTAATAATGATGTAATTTCGTTATTATTATATGTAAATTATTATGTTTTAAAGATAAAATAGTGGGTTTTGCATGCGCATTATGATTTCTCGATTTTGAATAAAACTTATATTAGAATGTGGATATATTTGTGCATTTCAGAAATTTTAAAATATATTATGTTGTCATGAATAAAACTAAATATATATTATACTTGACTCATTGGTTTCGTCCCCACATAATAGAAACTTGATTATGAATAAAATCTATATTGAAACGTATGTAGAAATCATTTGTGTGCAACGACATATTCAAATTTAAAAAAAATATGATGTTGTGAAAAAATTAAAATTATTATTATATTTAACCCAGATTGGTATCGAATGAAAAGTTAAAAACTATGTTCATAATTTTAAATTTTAAGCCATAAATCCAAATTCTAACCAAATCATTGGGACTGAGTTTGTAATTTACTCATCTATACTACTATATAATACATTTTAGGAGGACAAGATAGTAATTTTACTCAAATTATAAGACACCTAATACAATATTTAAAGCATAGAGTACAAGTGATCTATGCAATAGTTTCATTTTTACCCCTATTTAATATGTTTTTAATTAATACAATATTTAATACACATTATTAATATATTATTTAATAAAATCATGATAATCCCAAATACTATCATTGCGACTTTCACATATACATTTAAAGTCAAACCGCGGCGAATTGCGGGTGTCCACTATACTACTATATAAAGTAAAATCGTAGGATACAAATGTAATTTTATAAAAAAATTAAGATACCTAATATAATATTTTAAATCATTCTTATTATACTCTTTATTAATAAACATCATGTAATTAATACATTGATTAATACATTATTTAATAATGTAAGATCATTTAATTCGCTACATTAAATATTATATAACTTTTAATATTTTAAATTAAGTTATAAATAAGTATTACCTTATTTGAATACTTAACTAAACACTTTTAAATAATAATAATAATAATAATAATAATAATAATAATAATAATAATAATAATAATAATAATAATAATAATAATAATAATAATAATAATAATAATAATAATAATAATAATAATAATAATAATAATAATATTATTATTATTATTATTATTATTAATGATAATAATTGATGATAATAATAATAATAATAATAATAATAATAATAATAGTAATAATAATAATAATAATAATGAATAATAATAAATAATAACAATAATAATAATAATAATAATAATAATAATAATAATAATAATAATAATAATAATAATAATAATAATAATAATAATAATAATAGAATTTACTTAACTATATAATTACTAAATACTTTATAATAATGAGAATAATAATCTATATCTATATCATTTATTAAATATTACAATCTAAAACATTTATTGAAGACAAGATTTTGCAAGTTTTAATCTTTAATATTACAAGAAATCTTCCTGTTATACTTTCATTATATTTCAATTAAATGTACTATATGGTTTTCTATTAATATATCTATATTTAATATCTAATAACATAACAATTTTTTTCATTGTTGTATCAAAACAATTCAACCTATACTATGTCGAATGTGAATCTTTTAAAAAAAAAACATTAAACTTTATTCATGTTTAACATTTATGTTTACTTAAAGTTGAGTCATTCAACTATTCATGTTAATGATAATATGTTATTTCTAACATATGATAATATTTATAATTGTATAAGAGATTTAATAAAACAAAACAACTGATAAATTAATTAATTAAAATATAACAAGAATGGACTTGTAAATTGTGCGCGGGTTACCCACTAGTATATATTAAAAGAAATAAAAGAAGAAGAATTGTATCAAACGTTAACTAAAAACATAAAATAATACAAAATATTGGAAATGTTAAGCGGCCAAACTCATGCACTTTTCATTGAACAATATTTTTGTGAGGGCACCAACTTTTCAACGCATAGTATATTAATAGTTTAGGTTTACAATAGGTATTTTGAAAATGTGTAAATTATGCAAGTTAATTGTTGTAACATTTATATGACATTTTTTTCCACTTATTAGTGAACCGAAAACTTATTCTAGATCAGTTTTGTTAAACTCTTATTAGTTTATGCATCGGGTTATTTGATCTTTTATGCAAAAGATACATTTGCCTATAACATGTTCAATATGCACGGTTTAGTGTCAATAAATTTATGATTTGACTGTAGAAAAATCATAACTTTAATACATGACCCCTTCTCGAATCACTATCCAGAATACACACCAATAATTGCATGAAAATATCTAATTTAATAATTAGTTTGAGATAATATTATTTGAAAGAGGAAATGATTCGTAATCCATCAAACTACTTGGTATGTTATTGAAAAAAATCAACGAAGTATATAGTGTAGTAAAACCGTATCATAATATATTTCGGTAATTTAAATTATACTGGTTACTAACTTATTTATTCAAGTTGTACTTAATTTTAGGATTTTGTATCTTTAATTTTTTTCTTTTAATCATAATACTTTAAAAAAATTTACAATTTAACCTCTATATTTTTTTACTTTCAACTTTGATCATCTATACATTTCATCTTTTATAAATCTTTCATTTTATGTTTCTATCTAAATTCTACAAGTTAAGATGTCGCAACGTATGCGTGTGGTTTAACGTTTTCGTCTATTTTCTCGTTTAATGGCGTTGTCACTACGTGCAGGTCTTATATCAACTTAATTATTATTTTTAATGTTTTACGTTTCCCGTGTGTGGTTTAATGTTTTTACATTCAGTTTTATTATTTTACATGTTTAATACGGGTTTTTCCGGTGTTGATGGTAGCTAATGGTGATGTGATAGTGCTGCTACTTGATACGGATTTATGTCCACCGTCGCAACGCGAGGGTAGAATACTAGTTTTTATCAATTACTATAGTTTTATGATTGTGAAAGATACATTAACTGGTTACTTATTTATGATTTATCTTTTAGAGATTAAATTTTTATATTAAATTACAACAATCTGTTATTTTTTTTCTCAAGATCACAAACGAGTATAATTAAAGTGAGACATGTTTTGTAGTTCTAATAATTAATTTCAAACAATTATGAAAATCAACCATTTTTTAAATCTTCTCATGAGTTTTATAGCTATACTTGTTCGACAAAGAAGTATAATTCGTTTTTCTAAGTAACTAGATATATTTTTTTTCCGTTTAAATATATTAATATTATTGTTAGATTGTTAATGTGAATAATTTTATTTCATGTTTTTGTCTTTTTACCTGTCTCTATAACAAGATAGTCAGTCCCCCACCAGTCTTTTAAGAGTTTTGTCATCACCACTCAAAACAATAAAAACATCACCGCATCCAGCCCCTGTTTTCCGACTAAGCGATTTAGCCGCTTACACCACTTGTGTTTGCAATTATGACCTATAATCTACGTGTACAGCCATATGTCTTTTGGGTTCAACATCGTGGGATGAATATAATGTACAAATCATGAAAATTAAGCATTACAAATCTTAACATCCCGCTGCAATGTGTAGGTTATGTTATAAAAGAACCTCGCGGCAACGTTCGGGGTTTAAATTCTAGTTATTGTAAAAAAAGATAAAGAATCTTATGTTATTATTTGAAAATAAACTTGGAGAACGATTTATAAACCTTAAAGGGTTTTAATTTGAGTTGTAAGTGTTAAAGCTTAGAGGAATGAAAAAATATTTTTAATGAAAATGACCTCTAGAAACTTAATAAAATGTGTTAAACTAAAGTAAAAATACCAAAAGATATTATTAATATTTAAAAAGAAATAGTTTGGTGCAAACTGGAAAGGATCACAATATCACATGACTTGGATTGCATTGCATGAAGTCTGTGTAGTGTCACGGTTGATGATTACTCAGACCATGAACCGTACCAACAACCTGCCAAGTGGCAAAACGACAAAATTCGTATACTTTAGTTATTTAAACGTTATTTAATTTAATTATAAAATTATTTCCAATTGAATTTGAAGTTTAAGAATTTCCTTTTAATATTTGTTTTTAATCATCAGATTATTGTAAGACTAAGATAATTTATTTTAGATAGTCGCTTTCATATCGTTTATTACAAAACTTGTTACATCAAAACAAAACAAAATCACCTATTTAATCATTCTTTTATCGCAAATTGTGAAATAGTAGTGTCCCCTTCATATGATGCAATCTATTTTTTCAATCATTTTTTCTATTATAATAATATATTAGTACCCCGTGTATTACACAGATTTAATAAATAAATTATAAAATAATTAGTAGAAAAGATTATAAAATTATAAAACCATGCTTGAAGATAAAATATGATTATAATTACGTATAAATAGTTATTTTAATTAAAAAAACAATAATGTATTTTTCTGAAACTTTTGTTTTATAAAAAATGTGATTTTTAAATATTTTGTTTCAAGTAAAATGATTTTTTTAAAAAGTTAGTTGTTTTTTTGGTTTTAAAATTAAAGTGTGTTTTTTAATTTTAAAAAAAGGATTTTCAATTTATTAAATTATATATATTTTATTTGAAAATGGGATGAGTATTATTATTAGTATTCAATATTAGTTTAAATAATTGAGAGAAATAAGAAACTTAGTATGATGAGTCTTACGACTGCGTCACGTCTTATCTTATTTTTCCTTTATTATAGATAGACAGCCAGACATATAGATATATATATAGATAGATAGGCTAGAAACTCATTCGTTAAACGGATTATAGTTATTAATAAAACAATGATTTATAGTACAATATTTTAATATAAGATATAAATTATATATACGTAATAGTTCAAGAAAATAAAACAATTATTATTTTTTAACTCTCTTATCTAAATAGTTTCATTTTTAAATATTTGTTTAAAGATTCTTTTATAATAAAATTATTTTTTATAAAAGTTTTGTTTATTAAAAACTCTGCTTTGTAATTATTATGGTTGTTTTAATAAGATTACTTTTAGAAAAGTTCACATTTTTACATTTTTTTAAAAAGGACCAATTTAAAATATTTTGTTTCAAAATGGTTTAGTGTTTTAGAAAATTTCACATTATATAAAAAATTATTATTAGTTCTATTTTAATAAAAAGATGTGATTTATGATTTTCTTAATAAAATCTAATTTTAAAAAGATATATTGATTTTAAAAAATCTACATGAGAGAGAGAAATATAACAATTAATAAAATTGATGTTTAATAAGAGAGAAAATTTAGTTTTGATGTTTAAATTACTATAACACTCTTTTAGAGAGTAAAATAATATGAAGATCTCTAGAAAATAACAAGTGACAAAAAGGTAGGTCAAAAAAATAATAAATGGTAAAATAAATTTTGTTTTATTGTATACTATAGATACTCAACATAAAGTCATGAATTTAACAAAATTACGACACAAAGAAATCATGGTTTTTAAAACGTAACTAGTTCATTTGAGTATCAAAGTCATGAAATAGGTATACCTAAAATAAATGTTTTCAGGCTTTTCACTAATCTCCGTCACAAATACGCATATATAAACTGCTCAATATGATGGTAAGATTGGCACCTACTTATTCACGACATGCGTGTCTTCTCCGCATCATACACTTCTGCACATACTTATTCGCTAGCTACATTTTTTTCAGCAAAAGCGCACAAATGTAAACCCTACTTTGTGAAATACTTATTTGTTACCCACATAATTACTAAACGTGAAATCCAAACTCAGTGAATCAACATTGTTCCTTTTGGTGGTTAGTCTTGTATTTTTGGTCATATGAAGTGTATAACAATATATTTATGCGTATACAAGACCATAAAGATTCAATCTCGTATTCATTCTAATTAAAAACAACAAAAAATACGGGTGACACCTATCTTAACGTTGGGTTGAATCATATCGTTTTTACAGTTGCGTGTTTTTTTCTAAAAGAGTTTGAGGTGCGACCTTGATTAAAAAACATATAAATAAACTCAATTAAAATAACACATATTTTTCTAAACGTGATTGTGAGGCTGGCATAAAAAAAACAAACAAAGAGAAAGTAAAATATAATAAAATAAAAGGTATTCGGGTTATCCACGCAGGCTTTGTGTGGGGTCCCAGAATTGCAGGCTGTCCCCTTGAACAGCGCAATTATCGAAGGGAGACTGGCGCGTGAAATTGAAGGAGGTTTCTACTTTTATTCCATTTTGTTTGGTTGCTTACTTACTTTTTATCTTCTCTTTTCAGGGTGTAAATTTCTTACTCCCTCTCTACATTATACAAATACAAATCATGGAAAATTGCTTGTTACATCAGATGCTAAATTAGTTACTTGTTCTCTTATTAAAATAATAAAAATTAAAATAAACTAGTATCAACACCGGAAAAAAAATTAACATCAAAACAAAATAAAAATAAATAAACATGCGAAGCTTTATATAAAAGAACAAACTAACATAAACTCATGAGTTGTGCTAAGGTCATTTATAATATTTTAATACTTAATAAAAAAGAAAATAGTTAAAAGATAATGTCAGATGTCCAATAAAATGGGAAAAAACCATACATATAAAAGTATTAAGGTTTATTCAAAATAAGCATGTACAAACTTTTTATCTTATAAAAATCATATGTTCAAAATTGGGGAGAAAAGAAAGAGAAATGTAAACAAGTTCAAAATCACAAACCAACTTTGATAACATATAAATTTATACGCCAATGACTTGTACATTATGATGTATAACATCTTTGAATCTGCTTTGACAACTTTAAGTGTTTTAAGGTTTGTAAATAAATTCTTGCATATATTATGACAAAGCCTTAAATCATTTTATCCATGTTATAGATTTAAAGATATTTTGTAAGGGTATGGATATTGAGACACATCAAAATTATAAATTAACACCTCAAATTTCTATACGAGTTGTATATCTCCATACGTGTTGTATAGTGGGGACGTATAGCCTTATACGGGACGTATAACCCCAATGACAGTCTCTTGAATTTTTTCTCGTAGTCAGTGTCAAAATTTGCTATACGCGTCGTATAGCCTTATGTATGTCTTATAGGGCTATATGGGGCGTATAGCTTTCTGACATCCTCCTGGATTTTTGTGTTTTCAGTATATTCGACCATATACGCCTCCATACGCGATGTATAGAGTGATGTCTATTTATCAATGTGGATGTCCTTATATTAGGACCATGTTCTAAATTTAGTAAGCAAACATAATTTTCATCAATACGTTGATGAATTTAAAACAGTCATTTCTTAGGTACATGTCAAAATGAAACCCACATTGTACGTCAGTGTCCTTCAAACGTTGTAAATTATTATCATTTAATTTTTAATTGAAAGTTGTACTAAACTCATAATCCAACTTCTTCTAAATACTTTAATAATACAAATATCTTATATAATATAACTTCCATTACTCATAAGTCATAACCATTATTCATAAGCAAAACGGACCCTTCAACGTAAGTTTTTAAGAACTCCCCATAAATCATACAATTAGTGTAGGCTTTATGTTCATCAATGCATCCCCAATAAAAGCATCTCTATCGATAAAAACGGATGGAGACGATTAGACGAACACCATGGTGGAAAATAAGTTAGAATTTTAGGTGTGTGTGTGTGTATAACATAACATATTAGTTTCTTTTTATAAATTATTTTGAAAATGATGTTGAGCCAGAGGAAAATTGATTGTTTTTGAAGGATGAGTAGGAGTTAATGTAACATACTTGTGTGTGTTTGAATGGTCTAGCATTGTGAATGCCTTAACTCAATGACCAATTATGCAATAATGAAATACATTTTTTCTTAAATTTGTATACAAGCAATAAATTTGAGATGGCGTATCTAGTCTTTGAGTTAGCTTCCGTGTAGCGTAGGGGCGGGGAAGGGGTCGAATTGCTTTACGGTCTGATATGTGCTATCTTACCCTACACGGCTACACTTTTGTATAGAAGATTATTTCTCACAATTTAAACGCACGACCTAAAGTCCAAATCAACAACATTACCGATCGCTTCAATATCTGCCCTCATTTATTTAACTTTACATGTTACAAAATAAGAAAGTGGAACGGGGCTTGATGTCTTGCCTTAATCAATAAGCGGGACCAAGCATCGAGTGTTAAGAGGGATTCTATTTACTCACTAAAAGTTTATATTATTTTTTTTCTTTACAACGGCCCTACAAAGGTTATTGTAATTACAAGGGTGCCATTCTTCATAACTAAATAACCAATTGAAGCCTATAATAAGAAAAAAGCTAAATGGTGGGGTTAATGTGGTATAATGTCCAATTAACAACTTGGGATGTGAAGTTAATATTCTTTATTAATGGTTGGTAGAGCAAATGGTAGGTAACATAACACCTTCAGTGATTCTAATGATTGCATAAAGCCATTTACATGTGAGATGTGATTCTCTCTCTCTCCCCATACTTGCAGACAAAGAAGACTAACATATACTAATATGTTTTATTTGATTTAATTGATTAAGGAAGCAAATAATAAACATATTACCATAGGACTACTTAGACACGTCCACTAGAGTTTGTGATAATCTCTCTTTACAAAAAGACCAGCTCGTCTCCTCTTGAACATTTTAAGACATTAATCTCCTCCAACCTCCTTCCCTATGTTTCTCTAACAAAATTATATGCATTTTTATACATATTTTACACCTTTGACACATACATCAAGATACTTGATAAACATAGAATCCTAACTTGACCACGGGAGTGAATGTGTGGCTTTAGCTCTATGGACCTTCTAACGGACTGTGTATATGACTGTGTATATCGTTTATAGTTCTAAAGTGACGAAAACACCACAACACCGTCATTAAAACTACCATGATCAGGGACATTTATATTCTTTGTATTGTTACATTATCTAGTCACGTGGAATATTTTTAACATATGACTACATTTGTAAACTTGTGCCTTTGATGTAAAATTACTATATCTATAAAAAAAATATCGGTGCCTTTGCCACAGGCAAAGCAACCCCCTCCCCCTCAAGTTTCTTGAATTAACATTTTTAACCCTTTAGATTATTATAAAACTTTAGCAAATCATTTTGACCACCTTAAGTTTCTAAAACATCATGTTTACCTGCCCTGTTATACATTTTTACTTAAAAAAACCTAATTTCTTATGTCCTTATTTATATGTGTGCCGGTGTAAATTTGAGTTCGTTTACGTTTTGACGTAAATTTTGTCCGGAAATAAAATGGGTCAAATATAAAACACTTTCATGTTAAATTTTATGTAATTTTTTTTCAAAATATTGAAGATCAATATAGTATGTTTTCGTTCGACGATATAACTTTGAGTAACTCTACGTTTCGACGTAAATTTAGTTCGGAAACAAGTCGAAACAATTGTAATTTATAATTATTACGCTGCGTATGGCACTTGCACAACGCATGAGTATATTTACTAGCTAGTTAGATTATTAATTTGTGTGGATAAATGTCCACCTTTAATAAATTTTATATGTAAGATGTAACTAAAATTATATGATAATAAAGAAAACATACAAACATGACACAAATGACTAGCGTTAGAGTGAATCTATATTTAATAAATAAGTAATGGGTGCACCTCTAATCATAATAATTATGTAAGTCTATTATTTTCTTTTCGTCTTTCTCTCATTATAAAATAATATACATAAATAAAATAGTAACTATTTCACTTATATATTCTTTCATTTAAAACTAAAATATGTTTAATATATTTCAGTTATTAAGAATGACATTGAATTGAGAACCATAAATCTGTAAAGAACCAGAAATAACCACTTTAACTATTATACTATTTATTATATAAATATATTAAAATATTTGTAATTTTACTACTTTTAAGATAGATTTTTAAAAATCACGATATCTGTAGTCTTTTGATAATGTGCATCAACGCACACACATTGTATTGCGTATATGAACATTTTAAAGTTTTTCTAAAAAATTGAGGAGAGAGTATTAAAATGAAAGAAACGATTAAAAAATAGAATCAAGCCATCATCTTTTATTATTACCAATTTTATCGAGGTGTTATGTCTATTGCTTATGTGGTTCTTACTAGTTTTTACGTATTTATGGTTCTCAATAGAATGTTTCTCTATATATATATTTTCCACTAGTCGACCGCTGCGGTACATGCATTTCATTATTAACCATTTCACATTGTATTTATTCAACTATTGTTATTGTTATGCACGTACTTCTTGTCTAATATTTTAATTTTACTTTTAAACCTTTATATATTTATTTTTTTCCAGTATAACATTCGTTTCAATCTGATTGGTTAGAATATTTATAACTGTAAAATATAAGTCGTTATAAACACCGACAAATATAAATGCATGTATAAAAGTTTAAATCATGGATATGGCCTACATAACATTATAGGGCCAAGTATTTTGTCCGTTGTAAAAACTCGGAGAATAAGTATAACCATAGTTTGAATACTAGAGATAGAGATCGTTAACTCTAAAATTGATGCAAAATCATTCTGTTAATATATCTGTAAATCCCTAGTTTGGAATTGGTCGTAGACATAGCATAGAACTGTGCAATACATATGAATTTTCTTAATTGTTCTAGCACTTTTAGTTAGTAGTGTTATTCTTTAATATAAATGGCAATATTTTTTTCTTTTATATACCATCTAATTATACACTTGTAAGAATTATAATCAAGATCAGATGAGGGTTAATCATCATCAAGACAACAAAGATATTGACAATCGTGTTATTCTTAGGATGTTGTTTTTTGGGTCACACGTTTTCAAACATCAACAAAAAAAAATCTAAGGAGGTTAGAAATATTTACAAATATAAGAAATATCATATACCATGGCAAGAGAATAAGTTAAAAACTTTATCAAATAGTCATGCTCACATAAGGTGGACATAATGATGCCAAACAAAAAAAACAAATAAAACGAGAAAGCTACATGATCTAAATTAAATTATCCTTAAGTCGTCAAGTTTACTCCGACTACTAATGTATATGCATGGACTTCTATTCATCAAAACTCTGACTTCAGCACTTTAGGAAGAACATAAATTACGTAATTGAATTCGAGTCTGTAGGTGACTTAGTGAGAAGTGCAATGCTAACGATTCATGACGAATGCTTACATGATCGTGTTTCATAAAACTAGATGCTTTGAAGTATTGTTTGTCGTTGGCACTTGATTTATCTGGTTGATTGTTGTCTATCATTTTTTCATCAATTATGCCTCTCGGGCCGGGTACGTTGATGTGCACACTTTAGCGAGGTCCCCTACCCTATTAGTTAAAAGCACCTTTTGGAATGAAATATCGACTTTGACTCGGGTGATTTTTAA
Source organism: Flaveria ramosissima (assembly GCA_025215565.1). Classification (NCBI taxonomy): domain Eukaryota; kingdom Viridiplantae; phylum Streptophyta; class Magnoliopsida; order Asterales; family Asteraceae; genus Flaveria; species Flaveria ramosissima. Next base: position 377,981 of record JACVEC010000365.1, on the reverse strand, counting down.
TCGAACCTTGTACTAATATGTATACCCCTATGTGACTATAAATATTAATTGTAAATATAATCATAATGTTTCGAATTGCATCCAAAATAATATGTTTTGTTTATTTATTTGCCATGAAATGATGCTTATTTTGTATGGCTAATTTGAATAATGGAGAAAATGATGAATCTAATTATAGTTATTAGGGTACATGTAAAGAAGTCATTGCTTATGGGCGCATGGCTAATCATGATGCGTAGCCAACTTTCTTTCCTTTAATTATACTTGACTACAAACGGATAATATTTAATAAACTTTTACTTTACATGTGTACCATATACATACATAAATAAATTAATAAACATATAAGTTTATTTTGTCCAACAACTAGATATTATCCTACCTATCATAATCTACCTAATGTATATCACAACCAATTTATTTCAACTTATCATGGGCTAGACTCAAACGTTTGACCTCAAAGAAAGTTTTAACACTCTAACTACAAATGACTTTGACATTAGATCAAACCTCTCACGGTCTCACCCAAATAAATAAATATGTGTCCATATCCTTAATTCAAGGGTGGCTCCGAGGGGGTTCGGGTGGGCCACCGCTCAAGGGCCAAACTTACAGGGTCCCAAAATTCTTTTTTGTCGTTTTGATGTCAAGTGTCGATATATTAATATATTTAAAAGAAATTACATAGACTTATAAGTAATAGTATGTTTTGAAAAGAACTCAATAAATTAAAAAACATTTTTAAAACAAACGATAAACTCTAAAAGGGTTCTGACTTGCACAATTTTTAGTAAAAGATTAAAAAACTTTAATGAGTTTTAATATTAAGAGGCTCATTTTTACTTGTTGTACATGACATCTAAAATCTACAAATTGGCCTAAACTTATATACACATACACGGGATCGACAAAATAGAAACAAAAAGTGTGTATGCGATACTTGACTTATCTCCCGATTTGCGTAAAGGTCGAGGAGTGGCCGGATCACTTCGTAATTCAATATACGTAACTTTATCCTGCACTTTGATCAACAAGAAGTTTTCGCCGTTCTAACCCATAACTTCAAAGTTGCAAAACAGCCACCTTACCAGTTGATCCAGGGCGGCCCTTGAAACCAGAAACTATTCAGATACAAATTTAAAAAATATAAATTTAGACATATCATCAAATTAATTTATACACACAAACGCCATGCGTTCCACTAAACAACAAATGTGATAAATTTTGTAAAAGGGGCCACTTAAAATTGACAAATATAAATGAATGTTTGTATTGTAAAGGTGAAAAGGTTGGCCTAAAGGTGAAGAAGCCCAAGAGAAGAGAACGTGGTGGGTCAATCATCAATGTTGTTGATAACTAAATAAAAGTAGTAGCTAGGCTCTGGGGTTGGAGGGAGCTGAGGTGGCTACCAAACCATGTTATGTTATGCCATCGGACCTTGACCCTTGCTTCATAGGACCACTTCCTGTCACACGAGGATGTTGAACAATTAGCATGTGTTTTCATCTCTTGCTTCAGATGTATATAATGATTCATTTTGTGTCATCTACTGAAATATAAATCAATTAAACAATTTGTTGAATGATACAATTTAAGTTCAAGACTTTTGTAAACAAGAATGGCCAATTCAAAATATGAACACGATCGACTAGTTTCACTTAATTATTAAATTATGCTATTTGATTAATCTTGTTCATGAGTTGTTATAGTACGAAATGAGATTATGACGTGATGGATTATGGATGTAGGGATATTATTTCTGAGAGATGTGTCTGTATTAGCTTGATTTTAATTTAAATGAAAACCTAACATAAATAGTTTGGTTTTCAAAACTACAAGCAGGGCCGGCTCAACCTATTTGAAGGCCCCAAGCGAACAAAAAACTCGGGGGCCTTTTTTAAATTTCAAGTAAAAAACTTTATTTTTCATTCGGGTTTGAGACCGATAGTAATCAAGAAATCATTAACTTAAGCCACCATCAAATAAATTAACACTTTAGCAAGTTAATATTTAAAAATGGACTAAAATCATTAATCACAAAACAGTAAATCTAAATCCCTATAACAAAAAAATCCTAAATCCATACAACTAAATGCATAGTAAATCAATTAGAAAATTATTGAAGAGGCAAAGAATACGATCAAATAACTTTGAATAATTCATTTAATAACGTAGGGTGCTTCGGTTTCTCTGATCTATTCAATTGTTTTTTCATAGGCCCAAAGAAATCTCACTAAAAAAACATGACACCAATATATATCTTAAAAAATGGGGGCCTTGTATTTTAGGGGGCCCCAAGCCCCTTGCTTCACTCACAAAGCCATAAAGCTGGCCCTGACTACAAGCAATACCATAAACATAATTCAGCCTAACAAACAACATTATGATGCCAATCATACTCGTTATCTTCTAAAATCAACACAGTTATTGTTTTGTATAATACAATTAGTTCATATGATATCTATTTTCTGTCTGTATATATAAAAGAAATTTTTGAAATGTCACTTGTCAAAATATTATGTTTTTTTAATCTTAGTTTTCTCATCCATCTCTCCTAATAAATGGTAATAGTACATACTAATTATATTATTTAAAACATTTACATAATAAAACATATATATTGTAAAAATTAAAAATTATAGGTTTTTATAAAAAAAAACATTAAAAGAATATAAACTATAAAGTTTTTCTTAAACACTTTTTTTAAACACAAACTTTTTAAAAAGTATTTTTAAGTAATATAAGGATGGTTTAAAAAATAAAATTATTTTTTAAAAAGCAAAATAAAATATAATTTCATAAAAGAAGTCTAAAATGATATTATTGTTGTCTTACTTGAAGTACTTAACTTTACCTAATTCAATCATATTTTATCTAAAAATATTATTTTATAATTTTTTATTACAAAATATTTGATATTTTTTTATCTATTTAATCCCCCTGTGTGATACTAAACTATAAACAAAAAAGACTTTATATTTTAAATTCTTGAATAAGGTAGTATCTAAATTGAATCCCGGGTCCAAATTCGAATCAAACTCCGAGTTTGGAGTAAATCCGAATTAGAGATTTGGAACTGATCAATCCGACTAGAACATTCGATGTAAACTGTACATATAGATTTATATTCTATAAACGTTCTTTCTTATCCTATGTAATTATCTAAAAGATATATATTGGTGACTTGATTTAAAGGGCAAGATTTTGAGCAATTGGTAGGTTGTTGTCTTGTGACATTAAGGTTATGGGTCAAGTTTGCGGGAAACACTTTCATGTATAGAAATATAAGATAAGATTGATACATCAGATTGCGAAGTGATCGGACTCCTCTTTAGACTTTGAGTAAAGCGGGAGGCAAGTCAAACATTAGGTACCCTCGTGCATTATTTTGATGATTTGATTTGACACTTTGTGGAAGCTTGAATTAGTAGGGCGCATTTATAATTTGGTTTTAGGTCCACTCGTCAAAATTCAATTGGTGGTTGTTCCATGTTAACTTCATTTCCATGCTATTGTTAGTTGCAGTAATTACATGCTAACTAATATACATATAAAAGTCAGTATTGTTGAGCAAGTTTTAGGTTTTTTAATACATATTAGGAATATATTTTTAACTTCTTTTATTGAACACACATTTATCATTCAATTTGACTTGCATGTCATCTTTTATAGTGTTCATTATCTTCATTTCATTTACCATCTTTTCACTTTTCATAAACTGGGGGTTGCATAAGCAAGTGGCCAAACATTTGGTCGACAACAAATGTCTAACCCCTATCAACAAACATTCATCGTTAGTTAAACCCCTAACATTTGACCTACAATGCAAAGCTCGTTGCCAGCATGTGTTTAAAGGGCCTATTCCATTCATTTAACTCACATAAGTGAAATCGGCTCCATTCATTTGACTCACATAAATGAAGTTTGTTTGTGCTTGCAAGACTTTTCATTCTTGGCCCATATTTCATTTTATTAGGTTCCAGTGTCATTATTATTCCATTTATTTTCCAGTTTGTTATACATAACACTTTTTACAATAATTTTCAATACATCATATAACAAAGAGCAATAAAAGTAACATTTTATATAAGGCATTTAGGAATTCATATAATAAAATCAATCAATATGAATTAACAGTCAAAATTTAATCGAAATCCTTGATGAAAATATCCTCAGTGTTCTCTATGTGGATAACAATGATTTGATGTGAGTGACTAACTGGAATGCAGATGACTTAACAAGGAACAGATAGCTAATATACATACATACATACATACATATATATAGATGTATGTGTATATATATGACTAAGTATGGGTTAATGCGGATGAACAATATCTTGCAATTTGGTTAAGTATAATCTGTTGCGAGCAATAAGGTTTAGTGCGGGTAACAATACTAATGTGGATGAGTTTGGAGGCAAATGCGGGTAACTTACATATGCGGAGCCAATGCGGGTAACAGTCTTCAATTCGAATGGGTTAAAGGCCAACGCGGATAACATTTTTCAATGGGATGGGTTAAAGGTTGATGCGGATGGGATAAACTCAACACGTATGAACTACTGATCAATGCGGTTGAGTTAAAGTTCAATGCAGATGATTTAAGATAGAATTTAGCTAAGGTAAATCCTAATGTTAACAATAGTACCATTACTAGTGTTCAACCCCTTTTGTTCAATTTCATACTTAGCATTTATTTCGTTATTGATTAAACCTTATTTTTAGCAATAGATGTGACCTCATATATCTAGAGTTCACTATTAAATATGACATGTACACAACAATTCTGTCATCTATCATGCTAAAAAATCATAATCGATCGAACATGAAAATATCACATTTATGTATAAAATCAAAAATTTTGATAAAAATACCACATGTAAGTATGTATATCAGCCTCATAGGTATAATAAAACAAGATATATGAAAAATCAAAAACTCACCTTTTAAAGCTTTCAAACAAACCATAGAACCGGGAATATAGATTTCTAGATCTACAAGCATGCACACATAAGTTACCATCTTTTTACATTTAAACACAATATAAACATCACTAAAACCTAGATCTAGCTTGGATATGTGAAAATTATGAAAAATCCATACATTTTAGCTTGTCATTTGATTTTTCCTCTCCAAACTTTTATTAACGTTTTCATCTAATGTTATTACTAAGTTATGACATGACTTGAATAAGATATTAAAAATCATCATAGATCCAATTGTAATCACTTTAACTTAAACTTACCATCTTGATTTAAATAATATCAACCGAGACTAATAAATAATATGAGAACAAACATATTTGGGGTTACAAAAGTTTAAAAAGTGACGCACCATTTATATATTTATTAGATAAATTACACATATGAACCATATGATTTGAAGAAAATAACATATTTAGAAACCAAGTAGAAAATATAAGTTTGACTACTAACTAAAATATGCATGTGTGAGCCAATATCACTTGGACCAAGCCATTTTTGCTGCTAACATCCAAAATGTGATGTCTATAAAACAAGTTGTTAATGAAGGAAATAAAAGTAAACTGTTACATGCCAAGCGCTAGTTGGGTCTAGCTATTAGAACAGTGAGTTTGTGTGTGGCATCGACGTTTCAATTTTCAAATTGTAGTTTATATAATTTGTCATTACGCTTATGAGTTGTTTGGATGTGTGATTAAACTAATTATTGTAACTAGAGATGTTTAGTTTTGATTATTTATGAATTTTTGATTATATAGAATAAAGGTAACCAGATTTTGGATATAAAGGTAAGAAGATGTAAAAAGATGATTTTTTTAGATGTATGTAATATTATATTTATTCATCCCTATAAATGTCAATTGGGCCCATTCATATACAAATGGATCAAAGCAAACGAGCTTAACTAAAAATGAAATGAGTATGGGGTCAACCGGGTTTAAAACCATTTGAAGTATATTAAGATACATAAAAGCTAAAGAACCTTATGGACACTTTCTAAAAGGAAAGTTTAGAGTTAGATTATTCGTTTAGCATTATAGCTTTGTCAGGGCCGGTCCCGAGAGTTTTTGAATAATTTTGGGCTCCGGGCGGGTAGAAAAAAAATGGGTTTCTGTAATATAATGTCAATAACCCGTACGTAAATAATCTATAATACGATAATTGTTTTATCAATAAACAAAGTTATTGTAGTAAAATAATCTAATGTACTTACTTAAACGAATCGTAAGACTCTCCTAGCGTTTTTTAATTGAATTTAGATTGGATAAATGATAGTGGATCGACTAAACTAATTAAAATGTTAACGGACCCTAAGTTTTAATAGGTCAAGATAATTAAATTGCTATTGGGTTAGTTAATTAGTTTGTTAATAGCCTATAATTGTTTTTAAAATATTATATATACATACATAATATAATTTTTTTAAAAAAATTTTGGGCCCCTAAGGAGATTGGGCCCTGGGCGGTCGCCCATCTCGCCCACCCTCAGAGCCACCCATGAGCTTTGTAATTTATTTAAACTCTGATGATTATAAATCATAAAAGCGCAAGAAGTGTTAGCGGCCTTGCCCAACCCGACTTTCTAAAATATTGGTTTTCTTTGTTGACGTTCGTTTTGTTGCTCTGGATTCTTGAAGTTGTAATAATCATTAATCACTTAGGAAACTAATATAAATAAACCATAAATGAATATCAAAATTTTCAATAACCTTTTGAACTGATATTCCATCTTGATAATGTCACTTTTTTTAACGCCCACCTAATTAAAGTCCGGCTACCCGAAGTACCTCAATGGCGAAAAAGCACCCCATACGTCAGCACAAACAGCACTGGGTAGCCCAAGCCCACCAACCACCAAATCACCAATTCTAGGGAAAATCTACCACCTGTAGACTCATTGCGGTAAAACCCGAACCATCAACATCATTTTGCTACCGATAGGACTCGAACTCACAACCTCCCCTAGTGGAAGTCATAAGGCTACCACTCAACCATGGTTGGTGGTACAATGAAAATGAATTTGTATTACTATGCAATTATATTTTCGCTACTATAAGGGTGTATAACATTTAGGGAAGAGTTCAAATAAAAATATTCCTAAAACGGAAAAGGGAAGAAGTTTGTTAGATTAATACTTTAGACATAGTCACTTTTGTTGATTCTTTTCAAGTTCTCCTAATTTTTTAAACGTTCATAACTTTTATGTACGACATCACTTATTATAAAAATTGCACCACAAAAGCAACTGTTTTTAATCTTTAAAATGAGTACAATATCATTATATAAAAAGATAATGATTTTTTATGTTTTAAAGTCCATATGATTTCTCCTCATCATTGTGTCTTTACTGCACTTAAATATGTTTTTTGGTTATTATGTTTTCTAAAGTGTTCAATTAAAAAAATGTAATTGTAAAATAGTATTGTTGTGTATATGTAGTATGTAAAACACAATGATAAATTAATACATAATTAATCTAATACATTAAAAACATCAACAAAATAACACAAAAATGATATAGAACATAAAACACGATCATTATGTTTTTATATCGTTATTGTGTTATCTTAATACACTATGAGGTTTAAAAATATACAGATGAAATAATATGATTGTGTACTTCTAGTTATATAACATAATAGTAGATAACAACAACTTTATATAATTTATAAAGCAATGATAAAAATAACACATTGTGTTAACTTTAATACTATAAATTTTGAAATATACATTGGTGAAATAATATTATTGTGTACTTCTAATTGTAAAACACAAAGATATATAAGAATTTATATAATCTATCAAACAATAACAAAAATAACACATTGTATTATCTTGAACTCTATAAGTTTTAAAAAATATATTAGTGAAATAATATCATTGTATCCTGATCATTTGTAAAACATAATGATGGATAACAAGTTTATATAAGCTATAAAAACAATGACAAACATAACACATAATGATTTAAAACGTAAATACAATGATTTAAAATGTACAACATAATGATCAATACATATGACAAATGATTAAAAATATATGACACAATAAACTGATATTTGGCACAATTAATGAATTGACACAATAAGCTGAAGTATTTGACATAATTATCAAAATATCATACTCTTTAAAATAATAAAAAAACACATGCCAAACGTACGATCTTTTTTAAAATTTTAGATTAATTACCCATTTACTATAACACTATATTAATATTTATACAAATTCTCACATAATGAACAATAAAAACTAGTGTATTGTATATTTAATTATGAATAGAGTTGTATGAGGGATTTGTGGGGACATCCACTAATGATGCTGGATTAAATATGGAAGGTATTGTCCCCTAGTTTAAGGGCTACATGAACCAAGTTTAGGGCAATCATTCACTTGTTTATTAAAGTAAGCATAGATCTAGCAATACCCATGTGAGAGATTCTATTAACTTTATATGTGTTTAAAAAATTATTTCAAAACTAGTTAGGATATGTTATTTTCTTAAATACCCCCTTAGATTTTGGTTTATACATAATTTCCCTTAAACTTAACATACTTAGATACCCCCCCCCCCCTTTTCAAGATTCTTAACCTTTCAAACTTCTGTAAATCCATAGGCTAAATGATCATATATACAAAGGAAAAGCAAACTAGATTATATTTGTGAGATGTAAAAACTAGAATTGTGTTTGTCTTTTAGATGTATGAAATGTTTCTTATTTGGGAAGAATAAATTGGCACTAAGCACATATGAAAACAAAATAAATCAATTTTGAGATGTGTATGCGTAATTGGATTCGAAAGATGTTTAATGAAGATACTTGCTAATAAAAAAAAGAATAGTATAAACGCTAATGTATCCAATTACGCGTACTAGTGTTTATATATTTTTTTGGTTTAAAATCACAACCAAGTAAGCCGCTAGCATATTAGCCAGCACTTTCCCCATTTACTTGAGAGTCCCACCGAGATATTTTTACATAATCTCTTTTGCTACACAATAGTTTTTTTTTTTCGTCTTAATCAATTTCAATAATAACTTTACTTGTAATATTATTATTACTACTATTATTTTTATTATTAATAGTAGTAGTATTATTATTATTAGCTTTTTTGGGATTTATATTTTCTTTATTTTTATTATTATTTTTATATTTATCTCATTTCTCAACATCATCATTCCTGATTCAAAAACAACTACACCCCAACAATAAAAACTTCTATTACCTTTAACTAATCAATAAAATGGATATGTAAGCAGTTACAATTCATATAAACACAAGTGCTCATTATTTTTTTAAGAATGTTACGATTTTACCAAATGGTTTGACGATGACATCTCTTTAAATAAACTTTTAATATCATGACATGTACGTTTCCCCGTTGCTATCGCGCGATGCAATGTTAAGAATAATCTATTAAGAATATAAAGATATTAAATTTGATACTTTACATGAAACGACGGGAGTGTGGAAATAAAATTAAACTAAACTAGTTGAAAAAGACAAACGAAAAAGAAAACATCAAAACAGCACAGCCGAATTACAAACAGAAACAGTAGCAATAATATTCATAATAATAATAATAATAATAAACACATGAAAAACATAAAATAAAAAATAAAAACAAGATCCACCTCGAACACCCACACCCTTTCTTCTCTCTCTCTCTCTTTCTAAAAACTCGAATCTTTCTAGATTGGGAGCCTTCCTTTGATCCAACATCTGCAACAACAACAACTGCTGATCGATCTCCATCAACAAACAATCGGGTGGTCTTCAATCCGATTGCTGAATCAATTATCCATCATCGATAGAAATGAGGGAAGAAGATGATCAGTCCAATTGGTTCTCAAAGTGGGAGGATGAGCTGCCGTCGCCGGAGGACCTTATGCCCTTATCTCAAACCCTAATCACCCCTGATCTCGCAATCGCCTTCGACATCCGCACCCCAAACAACCACAACCCGACATCGTCGCTTCAGCACCACCAGCCACCCACGCCCATTTCTTCCCAACACAATTCCGGCGAATTCGACTCCCCTGAACTGGGCGGCGCCGGCGCCGATGAGCCGGCGAGAACCCTAAAGCGCCCGCGGCTCGTCTGGACGCCACAGCTTCACAAGAGGTTTGTGGATGCGGTGGCCCACTTAGGGATCAAGAACGCCGTACCCAAGACCATAATGCAGCTGATGAGTGTTGACGGGTTGACCCGAGAAAACGTCGCTAGTCATCTGCAAAAATACAGGCTTTACTTGAAACGTATGCAGGGTCTTTCTTCCGGTAGCGCTGGACCCGGCTCCGTCGGAGATTCCGCCACCGATCATCTCTTTGCGAGTTCTCCGGTGCCGCCTCATTTTCTCCATCAGGGTCGCCCCAATTCCGATCACTTTCTGCCGTATGTTCCGGTGTCTGCACTGCAGCAGCACCATCAGCAGATGCCTGCGGTCGCCGGACATCATGCTCAATTGCAGCCAAGGTATGGTCAAATTGGGCATTTTGGGTCTCCGAGAAACGGCCAATTTGACCATCCTCTGCTAAATCGACAAAATCAGCAGGCGATTCATAGGGCAGGGGCACCCACGATTCATAATCATTCTGTGCCATCATCTTATGGGGATGACTTTGAATCAGCAAACGGTAGAAAGGTTCTGACTTTGTTTCCAACAGGAGATGACTGATTTTGGGTAATTTCTTATTCCCGTTTTTCTTTAATCAATTCAGTTTGTGAATTTGAGAAACTTTCAAGATTGTGATTAAGTTTGTGAATTTTGTGGAATTGCTAATTTTAGTTATATGTTGCTGATATAGTATGCAAAGTATACTTATTGGTTCTAAGTGTCCTTAAATTTATATGGAAAATTCTCTTGATAAGCAGCCCAAGTTTAGAGGTTAAGGGGGGGTGTTTGGGTGTTCATTCATGGCTTGTGCTTATTATAAGAACTAGATTATCAGCATATTGAACAACTCGTTACTTCTAAGGTTAGATCATTACTTTGAATCAGCCAAGAATAATCAGTTTGATATAAGCAACCTCAAACTACTTATTGAAAATGGTTTATTTCATCCTAGAATGAGCACATTACTCTGCATCCAAACACTTAAAAGTAACAGACAAAATATGCAAACGAAAGTATCTCCATATTAGAATAGAGGAGGGTAAACAAGTAATATATCATTTCAATCAATGATACGTTTTTCTTTTGTCTTGTATAAACCGATTAGTGAACTAAATCGGCTTGATTAATGATAGGGATGATGGTGAAAGCAAATGCAGATATATCAGGCTCAAGCATGAGGACTAACAACAACAAAGATCAATGAAGTTATGTTCACATTTACTAAAAAATTGAGCATGTATTGGCAAAATGGTAAATTTCTACTTCTTTTTATTATTTCTAGTTTAGATTTGTAGAGATCAGTTTGAGTTTGTTGTAAATTATTGGTTTCTGATAAGTTCAAAACTTGTTATATTGACTTCATTAGTTAAACATTATTCTAGTTTCATAACTCTTAAGCTCTTAATTTATCATCGGTGCCTCTCTTATATATTGCATATCTATGCACATACACACATATATAGATCTAAATTGATGACCAGCCTATATTCAATAGTTTTCATACCATTATTGATCCAGATGTTCTTGTTATTTGGTTAAATCATGTTCACTGTCAAAAGTCTAAAATACATTGTCACAGTTGAATACATTCATCACTAATTTTGCATGAACACCAGGGGTCTTTCAACTGTTTCCAGATTTTCGGTTCTTGTTTCAATTATCAAAACTTGTCTGATGATGGTATCGTCTTCTTTAGATGTTGGTTACTGCTTTGTTACAAGCGATTTAGGGATGTTTGTGACTGTTCATTAAAACTGATTATCTTATGTTTTCTTATCAAATTAAGTAGTTTAGAATTAGCAATTAGAAACTTCGTGTTTAAAATAACTTATTTGGCTTACAAGTAATTAGATAAGCAGTTTTAAAAACTCTCAAAGCAGTTTATTGATGTATCAAGACACAATCAGTATATGAATTTCAAACACCTTAAAATGGTAAAGATGCAATCTTGGCTAATAATTGAGAGGTGTTTGGAACTTTGGATACATTATACATATTTAAGTTGATTAATACTACAATAATAATATAAGCCAGTTCACTTCACTGGATCACTCGTCAGATTGATTTTTCTTTGAGCTAAGAGGTTTGATTGAGGGCGTTTGGATACACATTTAAGTTTATTACTGCTAATTGAAGTCAAAATATTAAGGGATATATGTTCAAAATGGTCAAGTATAACTAATAGTCCAATATCGATTGTGATGATCTAATTAATTACACTTGCATTCTAGAAATTTAGATAATTAAGTCTTGTTGAGATTAAACTAACATTCCCGAAGTTTAAACATTTGGACAAAAATACTTTTTAAATCCAAAATCCCGACTCATATGCGTATTAGTCGGTAGATACGCATGTAGCATTGATTTTGCTTTTAAGACATTTGCAATGGTTTGGCGAGTGTGAGTACAAGTCATGTAGAGTCGTAGACGTCACTTAAGCAAGGATTTTGATCGCCCACACCAGTAAATAATCTGATGAGTGTGATCTAAACATATTATTAAGATCATTATAATCAATATTGTTATTATTATTATTATTATCATCATCATCATTATTATAAATTGATATTATTACATTTCTTAAAAAATTTAAAAACTGTAAATATAATTTATAGAATAAGTTTATAAAAATTAATATTAAACATAATTGAAAACATAATTATATTATTGAAAAAGATAAACATAAAACTACAAAATGAAAATATGTTTTAAAACATTTCAGCAGTTAAGGATGAGGAGCCAATTCCTACTCGTAATTGACGAGCACAACATTTATACCTTGTTCATCGTTCCACTCGACAGGTTGGTTCATCATGGTGCGTAAGTGGTGACTCGTGTGTATGTGCCTCCATGTTGGGTATCATTAACCCATTGAACAGTACCTTTCCTCCCGTCACATGCAGGTACGGAATCATCACTAATGTTTAACCAAAAGTGATGGTTGTGAACTGATGAACCATTGATCGTATTAGCCCATGCCCTCACCATTGTTGTTTCCCCCTCGATTGTCTACATTTCAAGCAAACAGATGCGTAAACTCACTCGATTCACATCATTGGTTTGGTTCACGAGTTTGTTTGGATTCATGGTTGTAGTAGTATGTATTTTTAAAATGAAGTAAAATGGTGTAAACTTTGGTTATTTGAGGGACTACTGACCAATTTTAAATGTCATTGCCGTGAGCCTCGTTGCACTACACCACCCTAATGAACAGGCTGCAAGGCTACATCTCCAACTACAAGATCATTACGCATGGTCTAAAAAAACTTTTTGAGTTCAGTAAAAGACCAAAAAAGAAGAAAAGAAGTCTACCAATATGCATAAGCTTCAACACAAAGTACAAACAATATAGAATCTGGCATACCAGATAATAGTGTCTTAAGTTGAATCATACAAAGGTTTTTGACAAATGGCTGCAAGTAACAAGATAATTTCCTAGTACAAAACAAAATCGATGTTGTTCCAATTCAATGTAGCTGGTCTTTAGCTCCTATGTGAGCCTATCGGTTTTGTGAGTAATCAAAACTCAAGGGCTGCTGCTGACAGAATGGTGCCTGCTAGACAGTCCAAATATCATACATCAATTAAAATATCACATTGTAGCACACGACGTTTGGATGTGTGTGTACACTGTTAACTGTTTTATAACAAATATATATATAAAAAAAATAGAAGATAATATTAAAAAAGGTTATATGATTTAAAAAATATAACAGAAACAAAACCAAGAAAGGCTTTGTTTGTACTTCTTTTTATCCAATTATAAACTATATATTTCCAACTTCATATCACAACAATCAAATAATCAGTTTGAAATATATAAATCCAATACCCAGTTTGAGTTTAAAAATCATTGTAATGTATTGAAATTAAAAAAGCAATTCACGTATAACCGCGTACCTGAAATACAGCATGTCTAAACAGCTCATTTGTGTGTGCATACATCAAGGAATGAGTTGGCCACTGCGCATAAACAGCATCTCTTGATATGTGATTCATTCCACCAACAGCAGGATATGGATTCATACCCGAACTCCCATAGCAAACAGGTGATTGACTTTGACCGATTGGGGGTTGACCGAGATGCTGTATTACAGGATCGTATCGGACGGATGGCGGTTGGAACCTTGGTGAACTCAAAGGCAACCAGTTAAACCCTTGACTCACAGGCTGGTTCCTCACATACCTATTAAGTTAACAGTAATAATATACTGGGAGTTAGAAGCTAACTGTTTAGAAGAAACAAAAAGTTAAAATCACTTTGGTTATGAAAATCTTATAATCCTTCCATCGAGAGCTGACAACCTTAAACTATTTATTCAAAAAATTGTCATATTGTAATACATCAATTAAAGGTGGCAACTTTGATCATGCACTTGTCAATGGGTAAAGTTCTACAAAGAACTAACACATCAAATTGGTGGAAATTGTATAAAGTTTATGAATAATGCATTGAACCTAACAAAATGTTTATTACTGTTATTACATTCAACATAGATGATTCATTAGAAATAAGAAAAAGTGTTCCAGGTCAATCGTACTAAAAATATTACATGTTCTAAACCATTACTAAAAATATATATATGTTTTGTCAATTACACATCCCTATGACACCCGCCTTTACACGGGTCAAATGCTCAAAAGTGAAATTTTTAACAGTAATTGGAGCCAATCAAAAGGTTTAATGAATCCAAGTTCTGCAAAGTGTATTCAAGGGCTTGCAAACTCCTAAAGGGTTCTATTCTACATAAAACCTGCTATTTTGCCACCTCTAGATTACATTAAAAAATGAAGATTCATATTCAACATCATAAAAAGTTTAAAACATACCGTTCATAACTACGATCATAATCAGGATCAGTTAAATCCTTTTCCCTGTCCCTAAGAATGGCTACACAAGAAGTATTTCCATCCACAATCGAGTTTTTAAGCTCTTCATTCTCATCACCATTAAAATTACACGAACTCTTTCCTTCTGAATTAGTCCTTAACGGTGCACCCTCTGGTTGAGGACTAAAAATGCGGGCCCGGGCTCGATCATAATCTTCCTTCCTTTCTTCAACAGTTTTTAAGGAATCAGATTTCAATCTCACATTTGTTCCATCAGACGATGATTTTGGCCTTGGTTTTAAAACAATCTTGATATGCTCATGTTTTTCATTTTCTGATATTTTACTTGGTACATCTGATAAACAGACTGCAGGGTGTTTGGTTTCGGTCGACCGTTTGACCAAAATACGGGTCCCTTGACCATCTGAAAATTTATCAAAAACCATGGTTTGAAGACCGTAATGTTGTGCAACACGGTGAGCCGCAAGGCGAAGATAAGACGTTGGGAAATGTTGGAACTCAAATAAATCTTGTTCAGTGTTTTGGATAAACTTCTGAATATCAAGTTCCATTCGAAGAACTGAAGAAAAAAAGGAGATAGAAATTTAAATTTTAAAAATAGAACATTCATAAGCTAAATATTTGAAGCTGATATATATGATAAATTGTACACAGTTAAAATGGTAAACAAACAAATGTACCCAGTGAACTCTATCGTAGGGGATAGGGAGATTGCTCCCATTGAGACCCCTAGTCCCCTAGCTCCAAAATTTATCTTTTTTCATGAACAGCTAGTAACCATATAACATACAACATATAATACAATCCAACATAAAATTCATATAGCAAAAGTGATATATCAAACATTACATATAGCATACATAATAGTATCATCAAGATAGCTTATAATGAAATATCATATAGTAAAGCTAAGAGTGTCAGAGTCTAGGCACAAATGTAATAACAAGCTAAAGCAAAGCTAAATTAAAGAGGTCAAATTCTGCTCACAAATGTTAAGGACAACCTAGAGCAAAGATAAGCTAAGATATACAATTATACAAACAAGTTAAGGTGTGACCAAGCTAAGCTAAGGTAAAAAAAAGTGTAGGGGCAAATTAAATTCCTACAACAAAATTATATATATTCTAATAGTCCATAGCCTTAATCCAACGTCTCCAAAAACTCCTATCCTCGACCATGTCCTCAGAAAGGTGCAAATATAGCAAATCATGTCTAATCACCTCATCCCAAGTCAGTTTGGGTCTTCCTCTACTCCTCTTCCCCTCCACTATGGGGGTTTCAACAGTTAAAATAGCAACTCTATTATTAAAATGTAAATTCAATGGCAAATGCTTGATCAGTACAAAATGTAAAATCGTAACTTGTAATTCAAGCCGTCATTCAGAGCACTTATCAAACAATACCAAATCCAGTTAGAGACTTCAATACATTTAGTGTTGAATCATATTGTAGCAATGTAGCCTTTTATAGTACCATACTATATTCCCTCTATTTATAATAATTCCTATATAGTGTTATTACAATTCTCAAGTTCCATACACTCATAACATAGGAATTATTATAAAGTGTTGAATCATAATGTAGCATTTAAGCAAATCACTCTTAACATGTAAGAACAAAATTACAACTGCATTTAGATAATCTATTACAATCCCCAAATAACATACATTCATAACATTAAAACAGATCACTCTTAGCATAAGACAATTACAGCAACATGCTGCCTTGAGTTAAAGATGTTCAGGATTGTTTTCCTAGGTCCAAACTGCTTATATAATTATCATTTGTTTGTGACTATAATAAGCTTTATAAAAAAAGGCAGTTTAAAATAATTAAGCAGTTATAATACGTAATCCAAAACACCCCTTGATGTGGTTTGATGCTTACAGCATTCGTGAAATAATCTTGAGTCCAATGGTGGTTTAAATTGAACACAGCAGCTTGCGTTATATCACTGGTTATTAATTTTTCAAGACCATGTTGATTCTCTAATAAATCAGATCTGGAGCTTATGAGACAATAATAACTCTGCTAACCATAAAATCAAAAAATTGAGGAGGACACAATAAAACCCCAAATCACACCAATCTAATACGCCCCATAATAAATGAACCAATAGATCGACGAATCAGTACATATATAATATAGAATTTAGGGTGAATTGAAAGATAATAAAAAAGGAACTAACTGGTGAGACGATGACGAGGGTTCTGAAGAGCCTCAACCAAGAAAGGATCCACCCCCATGGAAGCGTAAGAAGGTTCCGTCGTTGCAGTGGTGGTTACTGAATTGTGGTGCTCCATCGTATCTTTTCTTGATTAACAGAAGTTAATCAAACAATTAAATGTAATCTAAGATGTAATAAGATAATATCATATGTAAGTATAGGTATCCGATAACTCCAGATTGGATTTGGAGGAAGAAAGAATCTTCTCCTGTCTCCTATATCCCAGATGGGAGAAGGTTCAAGAAGAAGAAACTTTTGTGGTTCGATCGATTAATCTTCTTATCTTAAGGCGATCGGTCCGAACTCCGAAGATTAGATTACAGCTTTTTAAGACTAGGGTTAGATTCAACGTGAAATCATTCGTCAACGCATCAGCCCAATTCAATTCTTGTGGGCTTTTGGTGACAATTCCCATGCCCATCTCCTTCGCTCCCATTTTTTTCATCAAATGGTTGCTATCAATTTATAATTTTATATCATTTGTTGATTTATATTTTACATCATAATTATATATGTGCATATACATACCCGTGGTCAGTATGAATAATATAGTCATCGGTTTTTGTTTAGTTTTTTTTTTACAGGACATTAGAGCGAATCAGGTCCGATTGAAGTTCGTATTTACAATACTATTCAAGGAGCTTATTCGAACATTTGACGAGTTAGTGCTATTCTTTGTGTTTGGGAACTTTTGATTATTCCAATTTCATGTTAGAACATGATAATTTGATTGCACACCACCTCCTTAATTGTTTGAATCAGTATAAAACAAATGACATGATGGTGTTAATGTTAAACTGTATGTATTCGCTTTTTGTGTGTGTTTTGATATATTGATTTTAACAATGAGTTTTACACAATTAAGCTTTAAATTAATAAAATGATTTTCATCTTATGATTAACTACACACACAATAGCCAAGTGAACCTATCGGATAATAATACAGCTTTTGGTAAGAGCCAAATATTGATTCGTGAACACGAAAGCTTCTAATACTAGGTCTTTGTGTTTATCTAGTCGATAAAAGATGGGTTTTAAATATTATGATTAACTAAATTAATTAAAAATTAGTCCAAATGAAGAAGTAAGTAAACAAATGAAGATATCACTTAGGCTTTGAATCCGTTTAGCACAACAATGACAATATGCATGAACTAAGGTGAGATCATTTTCTACACATGAAACATGAAAGTAAATAGGCTCCTGTCAAAGTTATCTAATTATATAACTTGTTAGAAAGCTATAGCAATAAACACATGATAGTCACCTTAAGTTATTTTATGAAAAACCAATGATATTATTAAACCCACATTTCATTGAAAAGTTAACACGATGTACATATGGTAATCACCTGAATTTGCGTAATGCGACAATAGCTATTTAAATCCCTCAAGTTATAACGTTCTAATACATGAACCATAAATTTGCGCATTATATACAGTTACACATAAACAAAGTTAGAAGATATTCATAACAACTAAATTCATGTTTAAGGGAGCACGCTTGTCCAACATTACTAAATATTAAACCCTCATTTACTATTCCTTATCGAATGCCATAAACCACACACCATAATATGCAATTCATGAATAGATGCTCTAACACACATGGTTTTCTAACATAATATGGTTGTAACACCCACAAAATTTAACATTCCATCAAGTCAAGCAAGCACACACTATCATTGAAAAGACATTCATATCTTTGAATTTAAGATTGACATATCATCATAAAAGATTGCATACACCATGTCAAAGTATGCTAAGCTTAATCTAATCTAAATGACTGATAGTATTTAACCCATAAGGCTTACAAAAACCACAACTATACTTGAAGAGTAGGATGATAACATCAAGATTTACGAGTTTATTAAACCAAAAATAACCAAAGACTTGAGTTGTATGATGTTAGATTGTTTCTTGGAGCAATTGATCTTCAATCTTAGCCTTCTCCTTTCAATAAATGCTTCAAAAATAACTTGGAGGCTGGAGAGAACTAGGGTTTTATGTTTCGAAGTAAGAATGACCCAAATGAGGCTCAAACTAGGTTTAAAAAAGTGCATGGGCCAGAACACGAAGATGTTTTCAGCTAGTTCAGCATCACATGGCCATGTCAAAATGTCACACGGTTAGCAGAATGTTTGCTTCACAACTTCATTTATTTTTATTATGTTTTCCACCAAATGGCCATCCAAAACTACAAAATTCAAAGCGAACATAATTAAGCATCGATCCAAATGGATTTGCAACTAAAAGGTCGTGAAAATGGGGACGATATATGTTATTAAAATGTATATTATTTACATATCAGTTTTCTAAAACTATTATCATGATTTTACTATTGATTGGTGGTGCTTGATTAGTTTGTGTTCATTTATATCATATTATGATATTTATTGTGTTAGATGTATTTTGTGGGTTTTTAGATTTAATGATATTAGTATATCTATTAGTATGCTAATAGTTCAAAGTAATTGCATTTGACCGTATTTGTTGCTAGGGGTGACGTAAAGATAGTTGTGAAGATTGTGGATTTTAAAGAGTTAAGGAAGAAAAAAAGCTATCTTTATGTGGCTTACGATAAGTAATTGGTGCTAGGAAACTTTATGGAGGAAGTAAAGTAATGGAATGGAGATCATTATACCATAATCAAGAATTATAAGGGTAAATTCAAGACTGAATTAAACAAATCATATGATGGCATCTCAGGCCTTTTCGAGTATTTTCTAATTTCTTTTTCATGTTCTGCTGAATCTAATTTTTTTTACTTGAAGATTAAAAAATACTAGTACACATACATGACCAAATTTAAGATATGGGTTTATAGGAAATAGCATGTTGAGAATACTTTACTATAATACAAATTTGTTTAGGCATATAAATGTTGACGATAATCATCAAGGCTGTTTTGAGTTTTTAATACATTGACTTCTACTACTTCAATTAATTTAGTTTACGCCCACCCAGTAAGGTTGGCCTTGGATTTAGTTTCTTAGTGTTCTTTTATAAAATTTTCAACTCACTTAGCGTGCTTGCACCCTTGCTAAACATGTAGTATTTTATTATGTAAATCAATTAGCAACAACATTTCAAAAATGCATTGGAATTCAGTTATCTTTAACATTTTATCAACTTGGTGTCATTTTGAATTTAATCATGCTACAACTCTGTTCTTCTATCATGTGTTATTAGGGTGTTGGTCAAATTGGAACCTGATCATGTCATTTATTCCCCCCTTTTTATAGTGATTCAGTTATATGTTTTGTTTTTTGTATTATACTTATATTAAAGAAGGTTGTGCTCAATTGTAGCAGTTGTTGAGACCATTTATGAGTTAGAAAAACTTGGTGAGAATTCATATAAAGACATCACATTGACCATAACAGCTTCCATGGGACAATCTTACTTTTTGGTCATTTGACGTTGTGATACCCCCCCCCCCCCCCCCTTCTTATTCTAAACGATTTCTTGCATCTGAATCTGTTTGGTTTAAAAAGTTGCTTTCACATATTCAAGATGGTTGTGCTCCAATGCAGGATTTCACTTATACTATGATCATTTTGTGGTAATTTGATTTTTTTGTGAAATAATTGCATTTAGTTAGTTGTCATCTATGTATAATGTTATGAACATATTCACAAACTAAAAAACAGGTGCCTAAAAATGAATGTGTGAATGTATTATTGTAAAATGTCTTTTGCATTTTCACATACAAAGATTTTTGGCTACACGCGTAACATGTCACCTAGTTAGTATATATGGTATGATATATCGATGTCATTGTCACCTACCACCATAATTTTCACGGACAACATTTACGCTACCACACGGTCAACATTGACGCTATCACATGCGATACTCATGTCTTCAACTGAGAAAACAAAGACCACCCAACTCATCAGTATACACATTTATAGAAATCACATACAAAATTGTCAAAGAACACATGAAATTATATAAGATACACACTACGTATGAGGTCAGTTATCGTTTTTAAGAAAAAATAAATGGAAAAAAGAAAAAAAACCAAATAGGTGTGAACTAAGGATTCGAGCATATAAAAAACTAATATATGCATCTTTGATCACTATATAAGCTATTATGTTGAGGAAAACCGATGGCTTGTGTAAGTAATGTAGATTGAAAACTTACGACGAGTTACAAAGAACCGTGAAAGTAGATTAAGTTTAAAACAAAACACTACAAACTAGATCACGTGAGTTATCTTTGGTGTATACTACCTGTAATGCTTAGAAAATGCCAGGAAAATATATTTGTTCAAATACGGATCATACGACACTATAGTGTCAACATGATATGCTTCTAGCCTGTTAAGAGACTTTAACATATAAGTAAACTTCTAGCCTGATATGCTCTAGCCTGATATGCTTCACACCTATATTTTTACTTGATGCATCTCTCTGAATGCAAGTAAATAAAAGTTCAAAACATTCATACACGAACATATACATGCATTTGTACGAGCATATAAAAGTTCTACAAGACACATACGATCGTATACAAGCTCTTATACAAGTATCAAGTATGTAAGTTTTTTGCTACAAATCAATTAAATCAAGAGAGCTACAATAATAATAATAACTAGGAATGCATTATTTCCAAACCGTTACTTAAAAGAAAAGTAGTATAATGACACCCAAATTGAGCCCGTAAATATGTTTTTGGAGTTGAGGTTGAACTACCAAAAGCTGCAAATAATCCTTCCTCCATGGAAGCTGATATTATGCTTCACAAATTGTGAAAATTAAAGATTCACACTCACGCTACGCTACATGTGTGTAAGTGTAACCGACCCTTTTGTGTTGCCCCAACTTGACCCTTTCTTTCATCTCGATCCAACACACCCAAATCTCCGATCCCTCTTTTCCCCCACCCCAATTTCTCTCTCACACATCTTTCTTCATTACCCACTTTCTCTTTCTCCCTTCTTCTTCATAAATCGTCAATCCAATATCAAGAAACTGAAGCGGCATTGAGAGAAGGTGAGGTGCATTGAATCGGATTCGAAAGCGGTACACATCTGCTGCTGAGAAACGGGTTTTGATTCATATCGAAAAGGGGTTTGGAAAGAAGCAATTTTTGTACGTGTGGCGTCTTCTTTTGTCTTTGTTTGATTCTCAAAGTGGGTATAACAGCAGCGATGATAAAAGGGTATCTTTAGGTTTATGAATTGATAGTGAAATGTCTGAATTGGTGGCCCGCACTGGTCGTCATCATCAGCGTTATGAGGCCGGTTGCCGCCTCATCGCCGGGTATGCAATTTTTCTTCGTTTTTTAATCCAATCGAATGTGAATCGTATAATTCGAATTCGTTTTGGAATATTCCCAAACACGATTTCAATCTTCAATCTTCAATTTTTACCTGCATATAAAAACCCACATTCTGTTTCCCCAAATTCGGATTGTTGATGATTAGGTTATATCGATTTCTGCTCTTTCTAGAGTTATTCTCAATTAGGGTTCGTATTGAAACGACTTCTGTTAAACTGTCTGAATTTAGTAATTGTTGCTCATTCAATTCTTCAAGTTTTGATTTCGATTATGCGAAAGTCATAGAAGATAGGAAAGGTAACTACACGAATCTTGTGATCTTTATATCAAGTAGGGTGATATATCATACATGGGGTGGGTTGCTTATTTGTGTAATTCAAGATAAGAGTGTTAAACAATGAGGCTTTTTTGTGTTATGAAAGTAATATAATACGATCCCTTTCAATCTTTGTATATATTGTTGTATCTATGTTTGACTGAGGCTCATTTGCAGGTGCATTCCGTTCAGGTTTCGGTGCTCTGAAGATGGCAATGGTAACAAATCTGATAAAGTTGTGGAGGTGCTGATGATCAATTCTACAAGTGGACCTGGTCTTTTGTTCCCAAAGGTCCACCTTTTTTGTAAATTATTGTTGGAAATTATACACCATATGTTATGTGAATGCCGAATATATATGTTTTATTAAGTAATGTATGATCTTATGGTTTTTCAGGAATGGTATCAAAAGTGATCATCTCCTATTGTTTTAAAATAGGTCGTTTGAATTTTGAAAATGGCCTGTTTGGTGCTGTTTGTATACACAATCCCAAACACTCTAAAAACAGTTTATTGATGTATCAAAATGGAATAAGCAGACAAGCAGTTTTAATAATTATCAATCCAAACATAATCTGTAGTGTTTTATGTTCTATTATGTAGTTATTGGTGCTTTTTTGTTTATACATATATTTGTTAACTTATATATTAGGGTGGATGGGAAAATGATGAAACTGTTGAGGAGGCAGCTGCACGTGAAGCATGGGAAGAGGCTGGAGTTCGAGGCGAATTAATGGTGAGTAAAAAATCTCTTATGTATAATTGTTATTTCGATTAAAAAACGATGATAAGAGCAGGTGATTTGGTGTTGCCGATACATGTACACCCTTGATTTTGCCATGATGTCATATATAAGAATATTTTTGGGAACATAGTCTTTTCTTTTTGTAACCCAACTTCCATTTAAACCCTGTGTTCTTATTTATCAAGCATGGTCTTAGAGAGTGTTAGGGATCTGTCATTAAATTTTTTATCTGCTTATTGCCTTTTGAAATTAGCAACTTCAAACTGCTCAGTTCACTCATATATAACCAGATAAGCAGTCTGGATAGCAACCCCAACCACCCTTAAAATAACTTAATGGGGCATCAAAATCCTTTGTATAGAGAACAGTCTTATATACTAATATTAGACGAATTATGGTTTTGTTCTTTTTTCTTATACTATGTCATGATGTTTGGTATATAACTAGAATCTTCCTGCAACTATTGGATACAATATTAAATTTTCAATTATTTTACTGTATGATTAGAGAGTTGTTGATTCTAAGCATAGCAGGAGCTCTCAAAGTAAGCTTATAACTATTTGTGAATTGTTGGGAGGCCTAGCTTATGATTCGTTTCTACCTATGAATGATTGACTTAGTAAAATTGGAAAAACATAGCAAAAAGAAATGGGTTGGATTGGTCAAAATTTGCCCAAATAGTAGTTTTGATGCATAAATTGGATTATTGTTGAAATAATCTAAGTTTTATTGCTATATTTGATACACTAACTGTTCGTATAAAATAAAAATAAAAATGGACATTAAGTGTTTAGGGTCAACTCCACCTTACATTATTTTTTTGTTTCAACTTGAGCTGTTTTTTAATTTTATCCAACTCCCTTGACCTTTTTTTCTGCCACTGGATATCACCATCATTCATCAACCTCTACCTATAAAATTAGATTAGTTTTGAATTTTTTTTGCTATATTTAGAGCCGCCTATGTAAGGCCAATGATGTAACTTAGCCTCAGCTGCTCACTTAATGGTTGAGCAGCTATGAATAGTGGTAAGATGGTTAAATCTCAGCCATTGAGCCTTGAATAAATTGGAAGTTAATTCATTGCAATTCTTGTATTCTTGTTCCTTTTCTTCTCTTTGTGTGGTTGTTTTTGAATTGCTAATCTAGTTTACAGAAAAGTACATTTTTATTGATATTTATTGTATTTTAATTAGGATTACAAAAACCATATTATTAAAAAATAACTATCCTTTTACCTTTTAAATTATAGTGATTTCTGAGTTTCTTATGTGTTTGAATATTCTTCAGATAACTTTAAAGTTTCAACATGTTTGACCCTTTTCCCTTTCAGTTAAATCCTTCAGCTCATTTGAGTAGGTTGGGGGGGGGGGGGTGGACATGCCCAGCTTCTTTAGAAAGGAAATAAAACTGATATAAATATAATTTGAAGACTGTAGATTTGTAACATCATTGAACATATCCTGATTTCATGCAAGCTGACACAAAATCGATGAAGTTTTTGCTAAATTTGTGAGAACATCACAACTATGGACGTTGTGAAGAGATAAAATTATATAGCACTGATACATTGGCTTCCGTTTATGCAACCAACAATGGGGAACTGTGTCTTATCACTCTTACGGGGTGTTCGGATGTTTGTTTTGAAAGTGATTTGGGATGATGGATAATGAGAATCATAGTGTTTGGATATGCACTCAATGCTTACAGTTGTAATTCTCAAATAGTCAAATGTTAGTGTTTAGAGGACATTTTTTGTGGAAAATATAGACAGTGAAATGGGAGTAAAAGCACTTTAAATTAGGTTAAAAGACTGGGTGAATAGTTAATTTTTAGTTTACCCTTTACATAATTAGCATCTTTTGCAGCGTTCTCATATGACTCGTTATGGGCAAACCACCAGACTGAAATGGACTTAAACAATAATCCGTAAACAAAGTTTGAGGACTTGACCACTCACAAAGTTTTATATACTTTTGAATAAAATTAATTCAAGAGCCTTAACCATATTTTTAGTCAAAGCATGCAGGATTTTTCTTACAGAGATAACCCTATGGACTTTCATGGATTCTCTTCATATAAGCCTTTAGACCTCCATGAGTAAATTCTTTAACTTCTTCAACTTGACAAAAATGTGTTTTTACATTATTAAGTTTTAAACTTTATATAAACGACCTTTTTGTCCCTTTTTATAAGTTTTAAAGTTCAAGGATTTAATTATGCAAAAATGATGTGCAGCGAAGGTGCATGTATATCTATTTGACAATCGTTAATTTTTATCTATCTTTATTATGGTCAATTGCACACTAACTTGATTCACATAATCTAATATCCTGATTATTTTGTTCCAGCATTTTCTGGGTCATTACCATTTCAAAAGCAAGACACTACAAGATGAATTTAGCCCAGAAGGCAGGTGTCGGGCCGCAATGTTTGCATTATTTGTGAAAGAAGAATTAGAGTCATGGCCTGAACAGAGCCGCCGGGTCAGATCATGGGTCACGATTCCTGAAGCGGTTCAGTGTTGCAGGCACTCATGGATGCGGGAGGCTCTAGAAAACGGGTTCAACAAATGGAGTGATGATGGTATGATTCGAACCATGAAGGCTACAAATAACCAATTGGATGCTTGTGATGGTGACAACACTAATTAGGTCCCTAAATAGGTGCACTAAGTGAAAAAAAAATGATTTTGGTGTTTTTGGTTCTTAATTACCAGTTTCTTGTTTTATTAGATGTCAAGAAAGTACATTGCAGTTTGTACTGATTTTAACTGTTTCTGTGGATTTTATGAGTTTTAAGACTAGTTGACAGTTGAAAATCTAAACTACCTATTTGTTTGTTTTTTTTTTTGTTCTTTTATTTTAGTATAATCAAATATGGACATCATTTTGGTGTAAAAATGATATACATTTGGAATATGCTTGCATTAAGTTTTGTTTCAGCTCTAATGCATCCATACAGTACTAATTGTGAATTAAATTTACGTAATTTGTTTCAGTTAAACAATTATGTGTGCTACTTTATAGTTTAAAGCGTAACTAGTAAGTCCTGCTTTGTCTTAAATGGTTTGGCTTTTAAGTCTCGGTTTTGAATATTAAAACGTAGATAAAAATAAAAATAAAAATAAAATGTCATTAATGATATATCTTGAATTTAGTAAAAAAGTTGTGATGATGAGTGTCAAAGAACACGAAAGCTAAAATTTATAACTAAAAGAAAGTTGAAATATATGATATTCAATAAGGTTCGGTTTTGAATAACGTATATGTTGAAACGTAGATAAAAATAATCAAGTCATATTTTTTTGTTTATAGAAAGAGAAACACAACTTGTTAATCTAAATTGATCAAATAGGTTAAAAAGGATTGACGGATTGTAAATGGGTCAACGAGATTTATATGAATTCAAAAGAGACTTTAAATGGGTCATGAACTAGTTGACGAGTTACAAGAAAGTTGCAATGATTCGAAGAATTGTACTTATAATTTATATAGTTTTATTTTTAGTTATAGTTTAAACTATATACATTGAAATTTTAATGAGAAAAGTAAAAAGGTAATCTTATTCTTGAAGATAAATTAATAAAAATCTATAAATAGAAAAAGAAAATAAACCTATGTTGTTGATCTTTTTGGTCTGAATATAGTTATATCAATTAGCTAACTTTATTTTTTATAAACCATATATTTTAATCACATGTGTATATTTTTTAATTTGTATTTCTGAAGAATATGTATCATTAGATCTTTATAACAAAAGACAAATAGACAATAATGGAGATGGAACGTAGATTTTAACTCCTTGATTTCAAAGTAGAAAAAAAAGATGGAAATTAAAATATAAAATGAATCATGATGTCATCCTCAGTACGCAAGCATACGTCAGACTAACAAGTAACAATTAAGCCGCCATACATATTCATATTAGTTTTTCTTACTTTTTATTCTTATAATTAGATTGTATTATTTTTAATTAAATAATATTTCTATATATGTATCATTTTATATTTTTTTCTTGTTCACTTACAATTATTTTAAAAAACATTAAAAAATTAACAGAGATGAATAGTGTCTTATCAAGTATACAAATTAACTGTTATATTTTATTTCGCATACATTCTTAAGCACTTACAATCATTTCATATAATATATGAAACTCATTTAAAAAAATATACAAAACTCTATGCTCTTAAAGCATTTACATCAGGTTGTATATCTCCATACCTAATTATTTTCTAAAAATCATCGTCTCTTAAATTTATTTCATATTTTGTATTAACTTTTCACATCTCATTTCTCGTACCGAGGTTTTTGGTTAGGTGACCTCAAATTTGGGGAATCATCATGTCTTAATAAAAATTTTAAGGGACGGGGATAATGAATCTAATGTAGGATAAAATAACATAAATTATTATAATTTTTTTAAAATTTATGCCAATGAAATATTTTTAAGAGTCATTGAAATATATGCCAATGAAATATTTTTAAGAGTCTAAAATATATGTCTACTATCTAAATAGCGAAAAAAAACTTTAACATTCTATTTGTGTTTTTAACGAGACGATCTCAAATAACTTAAAAATGATTTAACTCGTTTAAAACACGATATATTCAACCTCACCCTTCTCATGATCATTAGCCCCATTGCCGAAGGCTACACCCCCACACTTCCCACCATCTCTGAAGTCCCCTCCTCATATAACCACTGTCCTCACCTCCCACCTAAAATATTATAAATTTGAAGGACATCATGATGGAGTTAGACAGAAATTTATGGATGTTTGAGAATTAATGTTTCACTGCTATTAATTTTACTAATATTTTTGGTAGCTAATCTGGTCCACATAATTAGATGTAATTAAGATATGAACAAGTAGAAAGCGACATCACATTTCAACATGTGTAACCACAAGCACCATTCATAAAATTGACCCACGACAAAAACTTATCTCTACATGCAAATTGATTGTTACATGTCGACATGAATCCCAAGTCTTTTGACTTTACAATCCTCATATTGTGATACGATAAATCATAATTTTTGGCTTTTTATCTTTTCTTCAAAATATGTCACTAGAGTTATTAATTTTTGTGGTTTACCCACATATATATATATATCAACCGGCATTTAGCATAACAATATATAGACGAGGTGTTATCAGCAAGCTGCACAAATGGTGAGGGATCACAATTTGTCTCAGACAGACAGGTTTGAGAGGTATATTATATTAGCCACGTTACTCATTGTTATAGGAATGAATGGGGAAGTTCATTAATTCCCACAAATGGTTAATTTAGATATATATTTACAATCCCAAATACAACATCCATTAGTTTACATAAGTAGGTTGTGTATCGAGTCTAGAGGGTGAGATCACCCGATTTGTTAGGGTAGATCGATTTCCTTCATATAAACTCACTAGTTCAAAGAATTTATTCTCATTCCTCATGAATATAAATATAAGAATTCAAATTATAGAAGAAAATTCAAATTGAATTTAAAAATAAAAATAGAATTACACCCGCTGCTGAAAAAAAATAAGCATGTCCCCAGTGTTATATACAAATTAAGTTATAAAAGGAAACCCAAAATTAAAATTTATACAAACAAATTAGTTTTTTGGACTTTTATGTACATATCTTATGATTATGTATATAAGAAGTAAGGTAGTTAATGTAATCATCAATGCATACATTATGGCATTATGCTATCTGCAATATATGTGGTAGTAAGTTTCATTTGTAATAAATGTAATAACACAACTCATACACTAAAATATAATTAGTAACACATACAATATAATAACAAACTACACACACCATACTGATAATGTTTTACTTATTTATGATAATTACACTGCTTGAAGTTTATAATCTACCTTGTAGTTTATTCAACATCACATAACCAAAGTATAAACGTTTCTCTTATTTGTGAAATGTCACCATGTCAATTTTCTATGTGCATTCAACAATTAATTTACACATGACGTTTCATCAAAAATACCAACGTGTGGATTTTTTTTTTCTTGAGGGACGATGCAAATATGGTTTGCATTTTGCAATGGTTATAATTTTTGGGTTGTTATCATTTGAGCTTAATACGAATATGTGTGCGTATGGACACGCTCTTAGCAACAACGTGTTAAGAACCGTATATGAGAACCTTATATAGAATGTACATGGATTTGAATACTACTTGCTTCATTTTGCCCCCTCATAGGCCACCTAGCCGGCCTTGGCCGTGATTTACCTATCATCTCTGGATAGTAAGGTATTGATAGAATCCAAAGGTTTATCGTGTAAGTAGATTCCTTGGTTACCCAAAAAACATTGTACATAATGGTTCGATGCAAGAGATAAAATCAAAATAGTAGTTTATAGATAAAATAAAAAACAGTAGTTTATATCACTTCTTACAAAACTTGATCTAATTTTTATCTATTTTGATTTTTTTTAAAAATTGTACGTATAAGATGTGCACATATGAATATACATGTGCATAATAAATAATATATACTATATTTGTAATTGTTAATAAATGTTAAACATATATGAAAAATCCGCATGTACGTATTATAGTATATATTCATACAATAAAGAGTTAAAAAATAAATAAAACAAGTGTTACGGTTATCAATATATATATAATTTGTTTGAAATGAACGTATTTTTTTGTGTGTGTATATAAATATATGTACGAGGGTAGATGCTTAATTGGTACCACAACTCTGGATCTCCTTCACATCTTTCCCGTAGCTAGCTACCTGCTTCTTTCTACCAACCTGCATCACATGTAACCTGCCATTAATTAATCTCTATCTATCCTTTCCTACTTAATATAGTCTTCGATCAAAAATGGAGAAGCAACCAATTAGCCTAAAAAGATCACATAAGTCCAGCTGCAAGAAGACACCTGCAGTTAAGGTTGTTTACATCTCCAACCCTATGAAAATCAAGGCCTCCCCCTCCGAATTCCGAGCTGTGGTTCAGCAACTTACAGGCAGATACGCCACCTCCTCGCCATCGCACCAACAAGTTCATGTCACGAAGAAACATAACGAAGAAGAAGAACAAGAACATGACGTACGGGGTCGTAGTAGATCAGATCTTTCCTATGAATCTGCAGGTTGTCATCGTGAAGATGAAGTTGTGGGTGACTTTATCATCACCCCACAGATGCTTGAGGGTTTCAGTACTCATCCTCTCTTGCCTTCAGACTTTAGTTCTTGATCGATCCAATTCCAATTCCAATTCCAATTAATAAATATATCTATCTTGATTATATATATTGCTAGCTAGACCGGGTACAAATAAAAGTAATTAACCTTCACTTATATAAACAGTAGTTGTATTCATGTATTGTTTGATTTATCATATGCTAGCCGTCGATCTGATACATAAAATAGTAAGGTTTTTGTGAGTTATTAGTTCAGGGACCACTTATGTCAATTGTAATAGTTAGAGGTCTATTCTTGTGTACTTGCCGAGTATTAATAGTTAGTTAATGCTTGGATTAGTTAGTTACGAATTTGACTTTCATCAAGTCAATTCTGCACTTGTTCTTCATTGTAATTGCAATCATATTGAAATCATTTTGGTAATCTTGTGTTGATCGATTGTGTTCGGTGCTTGTTTGTGTGTAATCTTCGGTGTAGAATTGTTTCATTCTTCTACAATTGGTATCAGAGCCAGATTCGGCTCGAGATCGTGAAGATTAAGGGGAGAAATCCAATTCAAGAACAAGATGGTATCAACTAAGTTTGAAATCGAAAAGTTCGATGGAAAAAATGATTTCGGATTATGGAGGGTGAAGATGCGGGCATTGTTAGTGCATCAAGGTGTTGATGAAGCCCTGAAAGGTGAGAACAACCTTCCGGCGAACCTATCAGCGAAGGAGAAGAAGGATATCCTGGAAAAGGCCCACAGTGCGATCATCCTCAGTCTCGGTGATCGCGTTCTGAGGGAAGTAGCTAAGCAGAAAACGGCAGCCGGAATCTGGGCTAAACTCGAGAGCCTGTACATGACAAAGTCGCTGGCCAACAGACTTTACCTCAAGAAAAGACTATACACTTTCCAATTGACATCTGGGAAGTCAATAGATGATCATGTAGACGAGTTCAATAAGTTGGTGATTGATCTTGAAAACATCGATGTGAAATTGGATGATGAGGATCAAGCCATCATATTCCTAGCCTCACTACCACAGGTATATGAGCATTTCGTTGATACGCTCATGTTTGGCAGGGAGTCCTTGTCTATGGAGGAGGTCTTGGCTGCAATCAACTCAAAGGAACTGAAACGAAGGTCAGATGTTAAAGATGAGGCTGGTGATGGCCTGTTTGTAAGGGGAAGATCGGAGACAAGAACTTCCAAATTCAAGCCATCCTCACGGTCCAAGTCAAAGACTAATAGGAGATGCTACATCTGTAACTCAGATAAGCATCTTAAAAGGGATTGCCCGAACAAACGGAAGAAACAACCTGAGGCTCAACAGCAAAGAAGTCATGGTAGTATGTCGGTGGATGGTAGCAGTGATGGCTATGAAAGTGCTGATGTCTTGATGGTATCAAACAGGCAAACAAACCAAGACTGGATAATGGACTCTGGTTGTTCCTACCATATGACCCCCAAGGTGGAGTTCTTCACTGAGTTAGACATGCAGGACCTAGGAACCGTGCAACTAGGTGATAATAGACCCTGTCACATTAAGGGGATAGGGTCGATCACACTTAGATTGGAGAGTGGGGTGGAGTTCACTCTTGAGCAAGTCAGGTACATACCTGAACTCAAGAGGAACTTGATCTCACTGGGTGCACTAGAAAGTAAAGGGTTCAACATAAGTCTGAAGAATGGCAAAGTGAAGGTGATAAAGGGATCATTGGTTGTGTTGTCTGGGTCAAGGAAGGACAACAACATCTATGTTCTTGATGGGGATGTTAATTGTGGCTCTGCAAATGTTGCTGGCCATGATCTTCTAACCACTGCAACTTTGTGGCATAGAAGATTTGGCCACATCAGTGATAGGGGCTTAGCAGAACTAAAGAATCAACAAGTCATTCAAGGTGTTAATGACTGTAGTGTGGGGTTCTGTGAGCATTGTGTTCTTGGCAAGTCAACCAGGGTAAAATTTGGGAAGGGTGCTCATACCACAAGGGAGATACTTGAGTATGTTCATGCAGATCTCTGGGGTCCTGCAAGAACCAACTCTCTCAGTGGAGGGAGATATTTCTTGTCTATCATTGATGATAGATCAAGAAGGGTATGGGTTTATATACTCAAGCACAAGGATGAAGCACTGCAAAGGTTCAAAGAATGGAAGATGCTGGTTGAAACACAAACAGGAAAAAGGGTGAAAAGACTCAGAACTGATAATGGTATGGAGTTTTGCAGCTCCTTGTTCAACCAATTCTGTAAGGAGCATGGCATTGGCAGGCACCTGACTGTGCCTGGTACCCCTCAGCAAAATGGATTAGCTGAGAGAATGAACCGAACTCTACTTAACAAAGTCAGATGTATGTTGTCTGACTCAGGGATGCCTAAGTCATTCTGGGCTGAGGCTGTTACTACAGCAGCATACCTAGTAAATAGATCACCCTCAGCTGCTATTGAGTTGAGAACCCCTATGGAGGTATGGTCAAATGAAAGACCTGATTGCAGCCACCTCAAAGTGTTTGGATCACTAGCCTATGTTCATGATAAGAAAGACAAGCTTGATCCAAGGGCCCAGAAGTGTGTGTTGTTAGGTTACCCTGAAGGTGTGAAAGGCTACAGGCTATGGAGAATGGGTGAGGGGTCACCTAAGGTAGTACTGAGTAGAGATGTGGTGTTCAGGGAGGAGGTAGTTTATAAAGACTTAATTGGTAAGATGAAAGACCAAAGTGATCAGAGGGATGGTGTGCAAGTTGAGGTGGAGCCTGTAGAATCCCTTGATAGGTCTTCAGACACTTTGGGAAGTTCCCAACAGGGAGAAGGGTCATCTCATCAATCAAGTGAGTATAGTCTAGCCAGGGATAGGGCTAGAAGGCAACATGTTGTACCTGCCAGGTATAGATCAAATGAAGACATATCTGCTTTTGTATTCAATGTGGCTGAAATGGATAGTATGGTATCACCAATGTCATTTGATGAAGCAATGCAGTCTGATGATAGTGAAAAATGGTGGGAAGCTATGGTTGATGAGATGGAATCATTGAAGAAAAATCAAACCTGGGTATTAGTTGATAAACCAGCCGGGCAAAAGTTGGTAGATTGCAAGTGGTTGTATAAGGTAAAGGAAGGAGTTAATGAATGTGATCCACCAAGATTCAAGGCCAGGCTAGTGGCTAGAGGTTTTACACAAAGGGAAGGTATTGATTACACTGAGATTTTTTCCCCTGTGGTTAAACACTCATCTATTAGAGTAATTCTTTCAATGGTAGCTGCTAGTGACATGAAGCTGGAGCAGCTTGATGTCAAGACTGCTTTCTTGCATGGAAGTCTAGATGAAAAGATCTATATGAGGCAGCCTACAGGTTTTATTGATCCTGAGAATGAAGAGAAAGTTTGTTTGCTGAAAAGGTCTCTGTATGGGCTGAAACAGTCACCTAGATGTTGGTATAAAAGGTTTGATGAGTTCATGATTAGTAAGCAGTTTCAGAGAAGTAGTTATGATAGTTGTGTGTATTATAGACAACACAATTCAGTGAATTATGTCTATTTACTCCTCTATGTTGATGATATGTTAGTGTGTTGTAAAGATCAAGTTGAGATAGATGCTACTAAGAAGATGCTACATGGTGAATTTGAGATGAAGGATCTGGGAACAGCTAAGAAGATCCTAGGAATGGAAATCTCAAGAGATCTTGTGAATCACAAGCTTTATCTTACACAAACTGCATATATTGAGAAGGTGCTTAACAATTTCTCAATGTCTAATTGTAAGCCAGTGAGTACACCCCTGGGTCAGCATTTTAAGCTTTCATCTAAAGATTCACCTGTGTCATCAAGTGAGTCAGAAAGCATGCAGAGGATACCATATGCAAATGCTGTTGGCAGTTTGATGTATTTGATGGTGTGCACTAGGCCAGATATAGCCTATGCAGTAAGTGTAGTAAGTAGATTCTTGTCTAATCCAGGTAAGCTTCATTGGGAGGCTGTAAAATGGATTTTGAGGTATCTACATGGAACTAAGCATGTTGGGCTTGTGTTTAGTAGTTGTCAAAGCTCTAGTTGTGAAGTGATGGGTTATGTGGATGCTGATTTTGCTAAAGATCTGGATAAAGGTCGATCTACCACTGGTTATGCATTTAAAGTGTATAATGGTGTGGTTAGTTGGAAGTCTTCACTTCAGCATGTAGTTGCACTGTCAACTACAGAGGCAGAGTACATAGCTCTCACTGAAGCTGTAAAAGAAGCACTATGGTTAAAGGGATTTGTTTCTGAGATAGGTGTGATGCTTCAAAACACTGTGATGTTGTGTGATAATCAGGGTGCAGTGTGTCTTTCTAAGAATCAAGTGTATCATGAGAGGACTAAACATATTAATGTTAGGTTGCATTTCATTCGAGATGTTGTTCAATCACAAGAGGTAAAGGTTGAGAGAGTTGATACAGATGATAATGCAGCTGATGCTTTGACCAAAGTTGTGTCATGTTTCAAGTTTAAGAAATGTTTAGAGTTGTTAAGTGTTGGAAATAAGTTGGTCTTGAACTAAGGTGGAGATTGTGAGTTATTAGTTCAGGGACCACTTATGTCAATTGTAATAGTTAGAGGTCTATTCTTGTGTACTTGCCGAGTATTAATAGTTAGTTAATGCTTGGATTAGTTAGTTACGAATTTGACTTTCATCAAGTCAATTCTGCACTTGTTCTTCATTGTAATTGCAATCATATTGAAATCATTTTGGTAATCTTGTGTTGATCGATTGTGTTCGGTGCTTGTTTGTGTGTAATCTTCGGTGTAGAATTGTTTCATTCTTCTACAGTTTTTAGGTTAAAGATATGATGATTTGTGTGTTGGTTACAGATTAAACTATACATATATCTGAGTGCATAGTATTGAGAACTAACATACACTATCCATTACTGAGAACTAACATTTTTCATACTTATAATAGGTGTTTAAAAAGCTAGGTTCACTCTGTCCATGCTTAAAAGGTAATAATTAACTATTTTAAAACTCCATATATGCTACAAATTGATATTAACAATTTAATTTCTAAACATCTTCCAACATTATACTTGTAAGAAGAACTCACATCAGTTCTATATGGGCAAATCAACAACACAGCTAGGTTCAAGAACAGTAACAAAATATGTATCTCATTTACTTTACGCTTTAATTTAAAGTTAATTTGGAGTTGAGTTTTTTGTAAACATCATGCTAAAATATGAATATCAATGGAATATTTTTGTAGTTCAATTAATTTAAGTTTTGAAGCTTCGTTTTTAAATAGAACAGGGTTTGCTATCCAAAAGAGAGTTGCAACGTAACTTGTTATTCGTTTACCTGTCATATTATTATAGATGTTTATTTGAAATATGAATCAAAATTATAAATTTGTTTATTTAAACACACGTAATTAACAAAAATATGTTAAGTTTCATTAAACAAAAATGTGCACCACCATCTGTCCGTACTCGGATATGATGAAGCCATAAATATCCAAGTCTAAGAAGATATAACAAAATATATACATATATAATATCACATTATATTTGCCTGGAGGGTGCATGGTTGGGCATCTCTTGTCCACATTTTTCTTTTCATCTGTGGCGGCTTTTTAAATTGTCATTATCATGTACTATATAAGTTTTTTCTAATTAGATTTATCTTAAATATGACTATATATTTGGTGGGTTAGGGAATTGAAGATGATGCAATAAATGTTAAAGTGAATGTGAAATGGGATAGGATGGACTTAAAAGTAGGTACGAGAGTGGTATGTAGAGTACTGTACTCAAGATTCTTTTACTACGGTTAACTAGGATATTTATGATTAATTTAGAGTACGTTACTTTTCGTATGTTACATATATAATTAAAGAATTCGATCTTTGAGTTGCTTTACCATGGTAACGACAAATGATTTATGTCAGAAAATAGTGAAGTTGAAATGTGATTATGAACTTATGAGTCTAAGCATCGAAAATTATTGTATTTCTAAACTAAGCGTTACTCTTATCCCTCATGATTTTAATATATATAATCTTATAAATCCATTTAAATAATTTCACTAGCTAAAAAATGTAGCACTTTAATACAATAATCATGCTTAATTAGTTTCTAAACTTACCACTTTATATATAACACAAAGGTAGGACATGAGAAGGGTAAGTGTCCCCTCACATTAATATTTAATACTCGTATGAGACCACGAAGACAGAAGCAGGACCAATGTTACTCGCACTCGAAAAGCACAACAATAATTCAACATTTTAGTAACCGGGTGTACCAATGAACAAGATTTAGATGTGTCGGTAGACCAACAAATTATCTAAACTTAATTAAGAAATGAAATTTACCTCTCATAACTAGGAATTGTTTGATGCCTCGGCATGGGCAAGTTAGGCTGACCATATTGATTTATCAAATTGTAACCTACATATTATCCAACATATTAGTAATTGTTTATTGTAATAGTTTACTGTAATCAAAAGATATGTTTTGAGGAGGTTTTCTTTGTATCATCTATGTTGTATTTTATACTAGTTTAGTATCCAGTTTATTACACGAGTTGTAAAATATTAAAGAATTAGCTACAAAAATTAATTAGTAATACAACGATAATTTAATATATCATATGATTGAAATTACGTATAAATAATAGCATTCACATCCGGTTTTCTAAAAAGATGTAAATGTATTTTCTATATTATATGGTATGATTAGTGGTTGTGAGTAAATAAGAGAAAAACCGTTATTGTTCAATTTGTATTTTAGGGATCACTGTTCAAATCCGTATAACTTTTTTAACATCTTTTAAGTGGTTGTGAGTGGATCGGTAAGACAGAATAGTAATGATAAATGTATAAAAAATATTATTTTTATTAAAAAGGAGAGAGAAAAAATAATGAATCTTAGTGTAATTATATGGATGGAGATAGAAAATGGGATTTGAATGCTCTAAGTGTAATAAATAATAAAACAAAGATATAATTTTTTTAACTTTTGTCTTTTAAATTTTTTTGTTTTGCTTTTTTAAGAAAAAATTTAATACTTCCAAAACAAACCATTTTTAGAAAAATGCCACTTTTAAAATTTTCTTATTATAACTTTGAATTTTAAGTATTTTGCTTTATAACAATTTTATTTTTTTAAAAAAATCAATTTTAAAATATTTAATACTTTAAAAAAAATTCAGAAAAAAATTTATATTATAAAAAATTATTTCATTAGAAATTTCATTTATAAAAAGATACCTCTTTCTTGATTTATTAAAAAGCTTTTTTAAAAATCTAAAAAAAATAAATAATATCATTAGGAGTTAATCTAATTATTTAATATAATAGAGAAATAGAAAAGTTATAATTATTTAGAGTTATATCAAAGAGAAAGGTTCAAATAAAAAGTCACTTAAAACTAAAAAGTATAAGAAGTAATCTCAACCGTCAATCTACTTAATCAATGATTGAGATCAAATGTAGAAAAAAGTTTAGGAATACATAATTTTGTTGACTTTGTGCAAGCTATCCTATTTTTTTAAGTCTTCATAACTTTTATGTATGAAATTATTGTTTTACAGAAATTATATCATAAAAACAAAAGTTTTTTATCTTTAAAACGAGTACAATATTGTTATATAAAAATATTTATTTTTTATGTTTTTAAGCTAATATTTCGTCATTGTGTCTTTTGTGTTGTTCGTTGTGTCCTTTTGTTAGCTATTGCATTTTTTAAATACAATTGTCTTTTTTTAGTGATGAATTTTAAAAAAAGTATAATGGTGAAATAACATTGTTGTGTATCTCTAACATATATATAACACAATAATAAATTACAAATAATTAATCTAATACATTTAAAACAATGACAAAATAAACAATTTCTCATTGTATTTTTTGATCATCATTGTGTTATATTGAACACTATAAGTTTTGAAAAACACACTGATAAAATAATATCATTGTGTACTTTTAATTGTGACACACAATGATAGATACAATAATTATATATATTCTATAAAAAATAAAGAAAATTTAGCACATTGTAGATAACAAAATTTATATCCTATAGAAACAATGACAGAAATAACACAAAATGATTTAATACGTAAAACATAATGATTAATACATATAACAAATGATGTAAAATATACGATACAATTAACAGATCTTTGACACAATGAACGTGTAATAAACAATTGAGATGACGTATTTAACACAATTACCAAAATACCTTTATTTTTAAAACAATAGAAGGTCACGTGTGAAATCCACAATCTTTCTTAAACTTTTTTAGATTACATCCCATTTTTAGTCTATCGCTACCCTTATATCAAGTGTCCACTCATAATCTTCTTTTATACAAAAGAAACTTAGCGATCAAACAAGAGACTATTTCATTAATAGATGAGTTGATGATATATCAATTACTAAATATGATCACTATATATATATGTACAAATGTAGTTGGAGAATATTAAACGAGATTCTTTGCATTGAGTTTGTGGCTCATTTGGTAGGTATAAAACTATAAATGCATCAATAACTCAATAAGGTGTTGGCATACGTATTCCAATCATCATTTTTTTTAACTGGAATTACCATCAATATCGAAGTAAGCCTTATTGAGACGAAATGTCAACCGTTTATATTGATTTTAACGTTTCAGCCCGACTCACCCGAAAACACCATTAATGAGGAAACCCACAACTATAGAAAAACTCATATAAATTCATGTTTGAAGCTAAAATTAAAAATGTCTCAATCTTAAACCATCATAATTGTGCCACATGGCAAGAAGCCAATTGCCCACTGTAAAATAATAACTGAAAACTTTATTATACATAGGGGTATCAATTTCAGACACTAAACCGAACCCGACATAAACTCAACATGAAAGAAAACAGATTTTGAGTTGAGAAATACAATCGGTTTAAAAAATAGGTGGGGCGAAGTTTGACCCGTTTAGAAATAGATCGGGTTCGGGTTGCACACATGAAAATTGGTTTATCCATTAACCCGTTTTCATAATATATGCTCACTTGAAAATTGGTTTATCCATTAAGTAATGCTACTCATATAAGAAAACTAATATAATTGTATCATATTGATAAAAGGGTCGTGTGAACTGCTCATGTTGTTTTGTATGATACTATGATGTCTTAGACTTACATTTGGAAAGACTGTCGTAAGTATTAGTTGGATATTTTTTTCTCATAATTTTACCATATATAAAGTTGTGGATGCTTTTATGGAAACTTCTTTGTACTGGGAATCTCGTATATTCTTTATATTGTATTTTGCCTATCCACCGGTTGTAATTGATGAGACTAATTTGTAAGAAGGATTGAATATGTTTAACGTGGTTGACAATTGAATTGAGGGGGTGTTAGATAATATATTTTATAGTGCAATTTAATGTCAAATGTTTTTTTTTAGTGTTGTTTTTTTTTTTTAGTTACTAGCATATTAAACCTGCGCTTTGCTTCGGTTCGGTTTTAAACATATACGAGAATGTCACAATTATAGTTTTTATTATTATCTTGATTTTGGTGATTTTAATGACATATACACGTCACAATGATAGTTGATATTTACACATGCTTTGACAATTCATTATCATGTCGTTGTGATACTATTACAAAGTATATGGTATTTGATAGGACATGAATATCAATTTAAACAAATATGTTATAAGTAAAAACTTTTATCAATTAGAACACATAAGTTAAAGTAAAAACTTTTATCAAAGAAGGGGCAATTATGAAAAAAATCTAGAGAGAGAAAAATATATTAAGACTTTTCATAAGATGTCTTAATATAAAATTAAATTAGTAATTTGTCTTAAGGTTTTATATTATATAGTAGTAAAGATAAAGATATTTGTTAAGTTTATTTTATTATAAAATGTTGTTGGGCTGGATGAGATCTATGGACTTGGTCATTGGGCTAAAGACACGTTGGGCTTAGTAGACAAGAACATTATATATATATATATATGGAGTATGGACTGCTCATGGGGCTTGGCATCTTGGTGTTGGATTTCAATTAACGTTGACAAAGTTTTTGAAAAAGATGATTTTATAAGTTTTCACTGGTGGGGATGAACTTGCAGAAGATGAACTTAGTTTTGAAGAAATCTTAAGTGTCTTCCCAGCGTCTGTTTATTATGGCCTTGAACTGCATTAGTAAGTTTTTTACGCCGCCGTTGTTCTTGAGTCCAATTTAGTCCGATTCATGTGTGTTGTGACAGTATGTAGGTATATGTGTATGTAGCTCATCTGGTGAAGAATCATGGCTGCATAGATAGAGCAATGGAGCATATAGAGTTTTGTACTCTTTATACTTAAACATCCTTATTAAAACAAGCTGAGGCCCACTATTTAAAGCGAACTGATGAAACAGTAATAAATCTTGTAATATGGTTTGTCTGGCCAAACTTAAAAACCATTCTTGAATGTGTGGTGCATTATCTAGATTCACCTATTATATCACATAATTTGCTTCACACACCTTTGAATCCTAGATTATAAGATAAGATCAGGCCTTTCATCTTTACTTCTAGTTAAAATTGTTAAGAAAAAGTATTAATATAATAAGAT
Source organism: Flaveria ramosissima (assembly GCA_025215565.1). Lineage (NCBI taxonomy): Eukaryota > Viridiplantae > Streptophyta > Magnoliopsida > Asterales > Asteraceae > Flaveria > Flaveria ramosissima. The sequence continues at coordinate 336,710 of JACVEC010000365.1, read as the reverse complement.
TTTGTTTTATGTTAATGTATTGTTACTATCAGCAACAGTTGATCATGTGTAAGTGGGGTGCTGTTTTCATTATCTTTTGTTTTTATCAAAGTGAATGTTGCTCACATGGGTTTCTTTACTTCATATGTATACCATCCTCACAAGCTCATGAAAGAAGCTAGGTTAGTTTTCTTTTTATTTTTGGTGTCTAGTACTGATGGTCCTCACTAAATTATGGCTGGTTGCATCATTTTTGTTCTTATATTATCATCTTTCTCATGAGTTGGTTGTACTAAATACTAATTTCTATGTCGAATTGTCGGAAAAAGACAATCCTTACATATTATAATGTAGCATAGTACAAATGTTTATCGAAATTATGATGTAGATATATGTTTGAATTACCACCCAGCACTTTTTGTGGTTCATAGAGGTACTTAAGAAGTGGTAATACAAAATCCATTAATTAATGATTTCTTTTGATCCCAGATTAGAATTTTCAATTCATTTGTAAATTATGCAATATTTGTTCACTAATTCTCTAGGTGGGCTGCTACTGATATAAATTAGCTTTCCTGCAACTTTACTATGCTGCAACAACACAAGTGGTCTAAAGTACTATACGCGTCTAACATGGATGGGTCAAAACGGGTAAGTATATAGTAGGGTCAAAACAAATTGGTTCGGGTTTAGCGCTTCTTCTATCTTTTTGGAATTATAAATTGCTTATGTTTTAGGTTGTATAGGCTAATCTATTTAATGACCTATGCTCTAGTTGACATGCATGTCTAACCCGTTAATGAAGCGGAGGGTGAAATGAAACTCTGGTTGATTGATTATAGCTCATTAGACTTAAAAGTCTTTAGAAAAAGTTGATGGTTGTTTGTTTGGAAGCAAGTGGTGGTCCGTTTGTGATGGATACTTGTAGCTTTGTCGTATAACGGTCATGTATCTGTCATGTGGGGTCCTTATTCTTGGAGTGCACGGGACTAATAGACTTTGGGTTTCATCATTACGTGAAATATGAATCGCAAAACCAAGTATTTGCAATATATTTATGTGGACATAACGCATCCTCTCTGAGTTAAGGTGGATGTCCTTATTCTTTAGTATGTTTTTGTTGATGAAGCCGAATGAATGTAAATGTGAATGTTGCAACGGCTATAGAGTCGTTAAAGTCGACCATTGCCCCTTTTAGGAAAAATTAAAATTTTAAATACTATGAATATACCATTTTTATTTCAACAACTTTTACACAAAAAAAAAAAAAAAAAAAAAAAAAAACTCGTGATTAACATGATGGAATAACAACAAGAGTTTATCTATCAAGAACAAATGAATCAGGACATGAAGACGTTTATGGAACCTCATGACCATGACCGTATCATCGAACAGCTCTTGCAACTCGTCCTTCAACGCAAGCTCGTCATAGCGCCAAATATGGTTGGCCATGTAGTTTTTAGGTTTTATTTTTTAGATATCTTAACTTTGTTATTAATATTAGTCGTTTCTAATTATAATATGAATGTATTTTAGTTTAGTTAATGAAATTGTGTTTTTAAATTCTACTTTAAAATATGTTTTGGGTTCATTGTGATCACCCCTCCATCGTGGTAGCTTTCCATAACCCTCAATCTGGGTAGCTTTCGATAAAATAAGGTTGTATCTTTTTTATTCGAGAGTGATTGGAGTATATTTGTATAATATGGATGGCAAATGATGGTTGTGAACAAATAAAATAAATTAACATACAAGTAAAACTCTTGCTACTATTTCACTAATGAAATGACGCAATATAATTCCTAGTCACATTAGTAATGCGTGACGGCAAGTGTATAACTTATTTATTTTTATCTCAAAATAAATAATATTATTGTTAGCTAATTTGACTTATTAAAGCTTAGAGTGGGCATATTAGTCACATCCAACGGTTACAACTTACACTTTCCACCGACCCACTTGTTACCGTTACCTTGATGCAACCGTTGTTTTGATGGGCCACTCTCTTAATCATTATCTCACCCCTAGCTACCTTTTTACTTTTCCTTTTGGTACTTTAGTTGACAATTAGCCCGTGGGCTCGGGTAGGACTCTGAGTTTATGCCATGATTTCACTTGTTACCAAGATATGAATTGGTACAAAGTTAAGCGTGTGTGTATGGGTTTGGGTTTGAGGTTAAGGTTGGGTATACGAGTCGTGATCATAAACAGGTTGATATGTTCATGTCATGGTTAAAAACGTTGTTTAAGCAGGCTAAATATGTATCTTATTTATGTCCATCAAATAAACTTGCTAAACATTAGAGGTGTACAAAAAAAACTGGTTCGGGAAAAAACCGGACCGGTTTGGAAAAAAACGGTTTGAGCAACCCAATCCGAACCGCTGGTTTGGTAGCCGCACACTCAAAAGCGGTTAAACCGGTAAAAAAACAGTTTATTTAAAAAACTGGTTTCAAACAGAGTATTTGGTGAGCCAAACCAGTTTGTAACCCCAACCGGTTTAAAAAAACCGCTTGACCCCGTGTTTGAACCCGAACCGGTTCAAGAAAAAAAACGGGTTTGTGCATCTCTACTAAACATATCAATGATTGACGCAACCTGTTTAAATCCACTTGTCTAGAAGATATAGTTTTATGCATTATAGATATACCAAAATTTTGACAACTTTTTTTTGTATAATTGCTCTTATATAAATAACTAGTGTAGAACGTATTTTATACGGGTTGAATTAAAATATTAATTTTACTAGTTAATAGTTAGTATTTAAAAATTATATTATAATATTTAGATAAATATAATTCGAATTACGTATAATCAACTATCTTAAATAATAATGTAATAACAATATTTTTTAAACTCTTGTTTTAAAAATTTTTGTTAAAAATGATTTTTACATTTTCCAGTTTTTTAAAAAAAAAATTAAATATCATCTTAAAAAGGTTCTCTGTATTAAAAAATCATATTTATTTATGTTTAAAAATTATCTTTTTTAAAAAAAATATGTTTTATAATTTGAAAATAATATAAATAAAATTTTTAGCATTTATAATATACTAATTATCAACGTGCTATGGTGTGTTGTATAAACTTTTGTCTTTATATTTTCTTTAATCTTTGACTTTTCTATTTTAAGCCAAACTTTTACATAGTTTTACAATTTAGTCTCCAACAACTTTTTACTTTCTAATTTGATCCCCTATACTTTTCATCTTTTATAAATTTTTCGTTTCGGCTTAAACTTTACGAGTTAACACGTTGTGACTTGCACGTGTGATTCAACGTTTCTACGTCTATTTTTCCTGTTTAACGGCCCCGTCACAATACACGAGTTTTAGATTGACTTAATTATTGTTTTCAATATTTTACGTCTCACGTGTGTTGTTCAATGTTTTTAGGTATACTTTTCATTTGGTTTTGTTATTTTCGTTTTTATTTATTTTTTAATACGAGTTTTAGCAATGTTGGTAGTCGTTGACATTGATATGACATTGGTGCTACTTGCTATGATTTTACGCTTTCGTTGCAACGCAGTGACTTAATTACTAGTTTTATATAATTACTAAATGTTTATCTTTTTATGCTAGTGACATATGGTATAAAGGGTTTTGAGAAGATAACATGTGACAATAATAATATGAGAAGATGTCATGTAACACTATTTTATTTTGTTTTATTAATATAGATTAGTATATAAACATAGCTAAAAATTCATGTAGTATATTTTAGAGCATGTTTAACAAAATTAATGAAGCTAATATGAGATTAGCTCACTTGATAAAAGCTCTTGCCTCTTAACTGAGAGATCACGGGTTCAATATTGAACATGAGATAGTATAATTTGAAGCATTTAAAAAATAAGAGCAGAGTAGATTTGTCGTTAAAAAATACTAAGTAAAACTAAACATGTAACTAAAACTTAAAGTTAAAACTTGAATAAAAAAATCAAAACTAAACATGTACCCAAAACTTAAAACTAAAACTCAGAATAAGAAAATCTTACTTCCATCATGATGACAAAGAGATTTCTTTGAAAAAATGTTGCTTCTATCCCGATAACATGTACTAGGCTTCTACAAGTAAATTCTTAAAAAGTAACAATTGCAAAAATAATAATAAAAAAAAGAAAAAGAAAAAAGTAAGAAAAAGGAGTGGGGGCTGGTAGAGTGGTAGACCACTCATTGTCGGTATAATTGCAACTGCAATGCAAACGGTCATCCATTATATATTCACCTTTAATTAATTTCCTATAAGCCCTGTATTCATATTTCACTCACCAACAATAACATAACATCCATCAATCCCTAATTCAATGGCCACACTTCTTCACCTAAGCAACGCCACACTCTCAGATTCTTCGAAGTCGCCGTCGTTCCGCTACGGCCGCAAAAAGTCCATATCACGGCCACCCACCGACATCGACGATATCATCAATCACTTGCATGGCTCAGATCCCGTCCGATTCGAGCTCAATCGTCTCCAAAATCAACTAACAGGTTACCCAATTCAATCTATTAATTTCATTTGATTTTGAGTCCAATTCTCCACTATCCATGTGAATTTTGTTACCACCATTACACTACACTCGTTTCAGTAATAGTACGTGTGTCAAATATCTTAATTATTTTTTTTTATATATCTTAGATGCTCATACTTCTTTCTTGTTACATTATATTTTCTACTCGTATAGATAAAGATAGGGAATTGGGAGACGCATATACAGAAATCAAGGCATTAAAGTACCATCAACACCTCAAAGAGAAGGCAGTCGAAGAGGTACTCTAACTCATTCCAATTTTCAACTTATCATCATTACTATTAAAATTCACAATAAATGTAACTTAAGGATACCAAATTTGACAATCTGGGACATGCATCAAGTGTATTTCTCATCTTATAGTTTAATTTTTTTTAAATATAGAGCAAGCTCAACAAAATGAACTATAATTGGGTCCCTAAACTTATAGAATATACAACTGTTGCTCAGCTCCTATATTGGTCATAAATTAATCTTCATTTGAAGCTGCCAAACAATAAACCTTCAGACATTTAAGAGGAGAGTGAAAACTGATATACAGGGCATAGACAAATTTGGTATTTTTAATATTTTAAAAAGTTACATTGTTTGCAATTAGCCTCATAATATGTTATTTTCATGCTGTTGCAGCTAAATGATGAGCTAAGCAAATTGGACGAAAAACTTAAGAAAACTGAATCCCTTTTGGAAAGCAAGGTATCATAACTGGTTGTTCTTACTTCTGTCTATGAAATTTGTGTTTATAGCGTAAGTTGATTAACTTACTATACGGATTTTATAGAATTTAGAGATTAAGAAGATTATTGATGAGAAAAAGCAAGCTTTGTCGGCACAATTTGCTGCAGAAGCCACCCTTCGAAGAGTTCATGCAGCTCAGAAAGATGATGAGATGCCTCCGATCGAGGCTATCATCGCTCCACTGGAGGCAGAACTGAAGCTGGTTAGAATGGAGGTAACGACACCAAACTTACACTCAACAAAATTAATATATTCAATCAAGGGAATACCAAAATAAAGTGCTAGTCATGCAAAAGGGTAATAAACTTTGGTTATCTCGGATAACCAACTTAATTCAGGCCATAAAAAGCCATCAATGTTTCAGAAAAAAATTCAAAGTAATGAGGAAAGATAAATGTCATTTAAGTTGGGAGGTGATTTGGACAGAACAAACATGTCTAATTTGACAATTTTATCCTTACATAACATATTATTTTCTTGTCAAATGAATATTATTTGCTGTGTGAAGATCATTTTTTTGTTATGCACAAATCACCTCCCCATCAAATTGACGGCTTAAACCTGAACTTTTAAAAGTTGGGTGCCTAACTCATGAATTTTTCTTTAATGAAAAAGTTGATTACCTGTAATAACACTCAGACCAGTGTTACCTTTTTATGCGGAAAGCATGAAAGGAAAGAAAAAAAATACACTATTAACGTAATTGGTCACATACATTTCTGATTGTGATGACATTTTGCCTCTATCAGGTGTCAAAGTTGCAAGATGACAATAAAGCTCTTGATCGTCTCAGTAAATCTAAGGAAATTGCTCTTTTAGAAGCAGAGAGAACCGTTAGCATAGCCATGGCAAAAGCTTCCTTGGTTGATGATCTTCAGAACAAAAACCAAGAGCTCATGAAACAAGTTGATATATGTCAGGTTAAATCTTGCAATAAAATAAGAGATGTGCTATATTTGGTTTATAACCTATACCATATAATAAAGCATTTAGGTCATCTGCTTTAACTCATATCATCAGGAGTTTTAAACTAGGCTGTCGAATAGTTTTGGTCAAATGTCATAAGATAGCATTATACTTTTCGTGTTGGTCCTTTGGTAAGCACAACTTATTTTAATCTGTTTTAGTAACTAGTTATTTTTGAATGCCTAAATGGGTAATTGAAGTTTTTTTGTTCATATCTAGTTATTACACAATAATAACCAATGTGAGACTTTAAAAAACCTCTAATTATCAATGTAATTTTCCTATAGTATTTCAGAATTTTGATCATGCCCGTTTAATTTAAGCCGTCCGATGTTATTTAGATAATGATTCTATTGTTAATTTTTCGAGTAATAATGCAGGAAGAAAACAGAATATTGGATAAAATGAACCGGCAAAAAGTTTCAGAAGTTGAAAAGTTAACCCAAACGGTTCGTGAGCTGGAAGAAGCTATTTTAGCTGGTGGGGCCACTGCTAATATTGTGCGTGATTATGAACGAAGAATGCAAGAGATAAATGTAAGTTTGAAATATTGAAATTAGTTATGTGTTAAAGTTGGTGCTGATGTTTGGAACCTTTTGTAGGAAGAAAAGAAAATATTGGACCGTGAATTGGCTCGTGCTAAAATATCTGCAAATCGTGTTGCTGTTGTAATAGCAAATGACTGGAAAGATACTGACAATAAAGTAATGCCTGTAAAACAATGGCTGGAGGAAAGAAGAGTTTTACAGGCATGCATTCCTTGATTTTTAATGGCTAATGAAACTAAACTTTAGTGGTGGCGGGTTGGTTAATGGGTCAAAACGGGTCAGACATGTTGGGTAACAGGGCAAAAGGGTTGGGTTAAAGCTTGATACAGGACATCTGTGATACGAGTTTGAAATAAAACACATCCAGATTGAACCTTATTAGTAAATGGTCGAAATTATCATCTTTGCTTAACAAATTGCTACAAAATTAATACTATTACAATGATAATCTTAATCTTCAAATAGAAAAAATTAGGAGTCCGTATTCGTTATAACAATGGCCATGGGGGATTTTAACCCATTTGACCTGTCCATGTAGCTATTATTTAAAAAAGTTCAGCCTGTTTCAGATGAAACAACCCATATTGACCCATTCGTATGAAAATGTTGCATGTAGTGTTCATTTATCATCTTGAGGGTGACGGTGTCATATGAATCCAATACCTTTAATATTTTTGGGGCTTTTGTAGGGAGAAATCCAGCATCTAAAAGACAAACTAACAGTTGCAGAACGAACTGCAAAGGCTGAAGCACAGTTAAAGGTAAGGGGATGCACATTCTTATTTCATGATACTTTCACTTTACTGTTTTTGTTTTTTGTTTTAATTTCAATCTTAACCTCCTCTTAACTATTATTTCACATTAATAGGAAAAATACCATTTGCGATTCAAAGTTCTAGAAGAAAGATTTAAATCGTCATCTGGGAAAAATGTTTCTTGCACTACACCAGAAAGACCAAATTGCAATGGACGATCACAACGCCAGTCTTTAGGAGGAATTAACAATTTATCAAGATCATCATCTAGTAGATTTCCATCAAGAAGTTTATTAAAAAACGGGAGTATTTCATCAAAGGTATATGACTGCAGCAAATTAGTAGATTCAGACAAATTATTCCCAAATGGAGATGATCGTGCTGATGAGAAAGATAAGTCAAAGACAAGACCCGAAGATTTTGTATCCGGTATGTTATATGATATGTTGCAGAAGGAGGTTTTGAATTTACAAAAAGCTTGTCATCAAAAAGATCAAAATCTCAAAGAAAAGGATAGCACAATTGAGGTTTGTATATGCAACTCTTCATCATTTGACCTTTTTTTGTGCATTCAAATAGTAACATAAGCAATGATAATATATACATGATTTAATTAGGAAATAATATTTTATCTCGTTAAATAACTTTATAAGTTGGATTTATGAGTGTGGTTTAGTATGTTGATTTGACACAGGGTTAGCTTACCTCCTCAAAAGTAGACCCGGATCTAGGAGAGCTGATCTACCTATTGAACCCATATTTTTGTTTTATTTATTATGAAATGGTAAAAGATGAGAGTTATAGTGTTTTAAAAGGATATATATGATATAAAAATTTGTAGGAGTGTCTACAAAATGTTAAGCTTTTAGAAGGGCATATACGAGTTTAACCCGTAGTATATAACCTCCTCATTCTCTTTGTTTTTATCGGTATCTTTGTTCAGGTCCTATCAATCTGATTTAAAATTTGCAGGTTTTGACAAGGAATGTTGAGACACTGAATAGAGCAATGGAAGTAGAGAGCAAAAAAACAAGGAGAGAGATATCTGCAATGGAGAAGGAAATTGCCACGCTGCGTGCTGATAAAGGCCGAGAAAGTCGAATGGCACGACGGCCAAGTGCTCCCAGGTTGTGATTTTTATACATGCATATACTATAATATTAGTACAAAAAGATTTAATAAAAAATAAAGTTATAATCACGAAATGAAACATACAAGATACTTTTTTTAAACAGTTAACAACTTGATAATGCAGTCGGATGTATATACATAAGCACTTGTTATCATTTCAAAGACACTCTTGGTCTGGAAGAAAATAGGTGTGAAAATAAAACTAAGTTGTGTGTTCTTTTGCAAATTTCAGGACCCGTGTGATGACCTGAGCTACAAGAAATGCATGCTTGAACCACTAAAGTAGATAGGGTGTAACTTTATTCATTGATTTGTACAAGGACGACTAATATTTTGGTACATGATGGTGTGTCTTGTTGTATACTTGTGATGTAATATTTACAATGGCAATAAAGTTACTATACGGATCTTATATGGTTATGGGATGTAATACCCCTTGTTAAGCAGAACCTCACTAGCAAACGGGTCTGGGGGGCAGCACTCTTGGTAGCGGGGTCCAAGGGCCGCAGTCAGGGCAGATGACTTTGCCCTTGGTGGAGTCCAAGGGACAAAGCTCTTGGCCTAGATCAATTTCAAATAAGACAGATGTAATAACCAAGATTTTCTAAAAGCCGATACAAACCTCAACAGATAAAGGTTACGAGTCACAAAGAAGAAAAAAGGATGCAGACCACATTATAGGAGGACGTGCGCCACAATAGGGGACTAAGGAATCAACATGTGTCCAACATGTGTCTTGATGACACAGATTAACGAATTAACACGGTTCCAGAGCGACTAGGGAGCTGACACGTGTCATCTTTAGACGCCTTAAGGTGATGCGAACCGCATCCATTTCCTGTTGCGGTCCACCACGAGTCTTAATATGGTCTCATAAATAGAAACCCAATTTAAGCTTGTTTTCTCACAATACTTCCACTCTTAAATCGTCACTTGAGCCATTTAAATGTACCTGAAGTCTCCATTCGCGTCCAACACCTTCGGGTATGATTAGTTAAATTTGGTTTGGAACGGGGTTTAGAGGTTATAACTATGTTCTGTAGTGGGTAATGTGGTCCTAGGTTATGCATTCTTTGATCAACTATGCATAAACTTTGACTAGTCACTCACAGCTAATTCCTCAAACCTATTTCTAGTTACGAAACTATGTCTATCTCGATAATCAAAAGGAATGCAGTTCCAAGAACCCTTGAAAATCGGGACTAGACTAACAACTCAAGTGATGATTGTTTTACACGCATGGTATACTTGTCAATTCAGCTGATAATAAAACGAGAATGCCACAATATGCATTGTGTTGATGGGGTATGAATTCATTTATGCTTAACGGATGTGAGAACACCACCCCTGGGGGGGAGGTTTCACTATACGGTAATGCTCGGCGGGGTGGATGGTCCCTAAGACATTATTCCCATGTGATGCACCTATACACATATGGCAGTTAGGGGGATTTCGTCCATTGCGAGTGAGTTGTTATGGAAGCCATGGAATGCTCCATACATCTGGCCCAAATATGCCCCATATTGTGATACATAATAACCTACTTGTTTATAAAATGTGTTTCATGAGCTCATCGGCATTCACTGACATTGATTTTAAGTATACTCGTGCAAGTCGTTGAAAGATTTACGAGCTGTGAGGATGGCCATCCTCAATGGACTTTGGGAAGCATAGAGACTTCAAAACCAGTTATTTGGTAAACTCGATTGTAAATCATATTTTAAACATCAATAAAATCTGCTAGTTTTTGCTTCCGCTGACTATCCGTTTGTGCATTCACTCGGTCCAACGGATGGGTTGTTTCATAAGACCATGGAGGATTGAATTGATCCACTCAGTATGGTTCACTAACCATTTAAGACAATAGTTACCAAAGACACCCGTTAACTAATCTACGCACGTGTGTGGCTACCTATGTTGCATAGTCGATTGATCGCCGACCATCATTCTATTCGTACATGGTCGAATTGGACCCCCCGGACGTGCATGAAGAATCCTTGTATACAATTTGGGTATTCGAAAGGCCTTGGCTAAGCATCATGGCGCACACCACTCGATTTTATCCGATGGCATTCGGACAAGTCTTGATAAAGCACCAAGGTGCCCAACACTAGTTTTCCAATGTTGCATGTTCAGCTGGTGCCTCGGTTTGTGATCATGTATAATGGTGACCCAAAATGAACTAATTGTCATAATGATACAATGGTAATTCCTTGTGATGTTTTCACACTCTTTATTGACGAAGCTATGGAATTTTATTGGTTGGACCGAAGAATTTAGGTTAGGGGCGCGGATGGCGGAGGTTTAAGTGTCGTGACATTAATGGTTGTTGGTTTGACCAAACCATTTTTAGTAGCATGGATGGTTAAGGTGGTAACATAATCGTTTTTGTGGAGAAAATTAGAGCATAAGGATCTAACTATTAACACTTGAGATATCATAGAAAAAGTTTTGTTTGAGCTTCAAAATGTTAGTATTATAGAAGAACTTGTGTTTTGACTATGGGAGGTTTGGATTTGAGAAGTTGTTGTTTGGATATACGGGAGATGCAAATTGGAGAAATTGTATTCACGATCGAAGGTACGGATTGGAGAAACAATGGTTTAGTTATGAGAGGGTGCAAGTTTGATAAGTTATGATTTGGCTATGAAAGACCTGAATGGGAGAGACGTTGTTTTTTAAATATTGAACATAGTTGGACAGTTGGAGAATAAGTTGTCTTTTGGACACAGGAAGCCCGTAGAGATTGAAAATTGGTTGACACAACATGTAAAAATACGCACACACTCTGATACCACTGGCTTGTACCGTTTTAGGAAGGACGAAGGTTATAGATAATACTGATGAGCATAATCCAAAACATATAGAAGATATGAGATACGCGAAGATTGATTGTCTCAACTCATGCATGCATTCAAAGATAATATTGGCTATACTTATAGCTTTATATGAAAATAACTAAAATACCAGGAAACTACCGACCATTACTTCTACTAACTACACTCAAAGGAGATGGACACACACAATGATCAACTAACTATTAAGGACACTAGCAAATGAAAGACTACATAATAAAAAAAAGAATGATACAATCCCATATAGAAGTATGCTTGTCTTAGCCTTACTATTGTTATCACAAGTTCACGACTACTATAACTATAGGATGAACATAAATAAATGATACAAGTGACTTTAGTAATTAATTGTTGAAACTCATATGTACATTTATACGATGTATTAAATATCATTTTAAAGTCATTTAACAACGACCCAACCTCAATTATGGCAAGAACTCATTTGGACCAATCAACAGATTGTTCCAACTTGTTATCCATCTCTTTTTTTAATCACCACTAAAAACCCGAATGCGGTTTCAAGAGTCGGCCTAGGCCATCAACATGGTATGAGCCTTTGAGTTTTTCATTGCACGCTTATTATGTTAAAACCATTAGTTGTTGACTAAGAATACGCGTTAAAAGTAGTATTGATTTAATTGTTACATATTATAAGTTATAACGTTCTAGAATTGATTGGGATCTTGATCCTAAAGACTTGCTTTTAAAACATATTCATAGAAAAAGGTAAAACGGCATTAAAAATATATTTTGAAACAAAGATAAGTAAACATCATAAAACCAAAAGCTATTCGATCCCGAAATCAACCAATTAAAACTAGATTATTTATTTGTTTTTGTAAGTTAAAATAACAAACTATTTAAATATACACAAATAATTTTGGGAACACTTGATCATGTTACAAGTAAGATTTACCGAGTAAATTAGTTTCTTTTATTACTTTGTGATTTAGTGATTAAAAGTAAAATGACTTATCCGATTCTTAACTTAGCTTTTGTTTTCTTTAATTTCCGAAGAGGAACAAGTGAGGCAATCTTATATACAACAACAAAGTAGTGTAGGGTTTATGGGAGGGTTTATAGGTAAAGAAACGAAAAAAGAAAAAGGTTGAAACCAAAGTAGGGTTTATCGGGAAAATAACGCACAACAGTAACTTCATCCCCACCCCCATTTCCATTTTCCAATTTCCACTGCTGCTGCCATCGTTATCTTCCCCAATCGAACCCCCAAAACTACCACTTCATGTGCAGACTCTTGATGAATGGCTCTTCTTAAACCCCATCATCCTACCTATTATCACTCTCTTCGTCTAATCATGTCCTCAAGGTTCTTCCTACCCACTCATGCCCTCTTTATCTCCTCTGTTTCCCCCTCTCCACCACCCGTCTTCCTAAAATCAAGGTATAAACTTTATCAATCTTCATGATATCAGATGGGGTTTTTCTTGCATTTTTTGTAATTTTTGTTTTTTAGGTCGAATTTGGCAGTGAGGACACTATGGACGAACAGGGTTTCGGTTCCGAGTGTGTTGGTGCCTCCGAGGAGTTTTATGTCGTCTTCTTCAAGCTCTGTTGCTGAAGTTCGTAAAGGGAAAGAGGGGCCAGAGCATTACGGGTCTGAAAACATTCAGGTGAGTACGTTATTATATTCATGTGTGATTTTTTGACCTAATATTTTATCAATTCAAATTTGATTTGGGGATTTCTTATTAAATTGACCAGCAGCATTCATGTACTTATTTCTTTGTGTTGAATGTTATTATTTTCTTTCTTTCTTGTTTTTTCTTTTTGCAATTTCAAGTAGCAATTATAGCTCTAAACTCATCTCCAAACACTGCCCAAAGAAAACCAAGTTCACATATATCATGAACCATGGCTTTTGTGAGCGTCATGTATACATGTTTATATGATATATAACAGCATCATGTAATTTCTTTGTCGTTTCAGATATTAGAAGGCTTGGATGCTGTGAGGAAAAGACCTGGAATGTACATTGGAAGTACGGGTTTTCGTGGTCTGCATCATCTGGTATCTTTCTCACTTTATCTTAATTTCAATTTTTCTTTTGTTTTTGGTACTATAGTTTTCTTTTTGTATCAATGTAATCAGGTTTATGAAATATTGGACAATGCTGTTGATGAAGCCCAAGCTGGATTTGCTTCAAAGGTTGACATTGTCATGCTTGCTGACGGGTCAGTGTGCATCACTGACAATGGACGTGGGGTATGTACTTATATATTAAAAGTGTTTGCTAATTAGTGAGCATAATGGAGAAACGAGTAACAACTTTTGAATTCAAGGAATGATTTTCAAATAATACTGTGATTTTAATTCTGATGTTGATGTTGCAGATCCCGATCGACTTGCATCCAGGCTCAAAAAAATCAGGAGTGGAGACTGTGTTGACCGTATGTTGCAACACTCATACTATTCACTTTGACTTTTAAGCTGTATATTCTGTTTATTAACACCTTAGGGTATACCTTTATTTCACTATTCTTAAGAGCATCGTTATCATGTGTAATGTCTTTTAAGCCTAGAATTATGATCATGCAACAGTATATCGTAGTATAATTAATATTGAGCAATGTAGTTGCTTGTTTGGTTTTTAAATCTTTTAAGCCTAGGTTTATGAGCGGGTAACAGTGTGTTGCAGTATCATTAATCTCGAGTGATGTAGTTGCTTGTCTTTTAAGCCTGGATTTATGAGCAGGCATCAGTGTGTTGTAGCATAATTAGTCCTGACTCCTGAGCGATGTAGTTGCTTGTTTATTTTTTCTTTAAATTTTGGTTATTAGTTGGCTTACTTACAAATTTTAGATTTCACTATGCAGGTTTTGCATGCTGGTGGAAAATTTGGTGGGGCCAGTAGTGGTTATAAAGTCTCGGGTGGACTACATGGTGTTGGTTTGTCTGTAGTTAACGCGTTGTCTGAGGTGCTTATCATATAGCTTTCAATCCTTTTGTAGTTTCTATCATAAAGATTGACTCGACTGATTACAGAAGTTGGAATTGTTTAAGGAATGTGAACGTGAAGGAATTGGAAAGGAGTCCCGTTCATTCCTTTGCAGTCTGGTTCAAGTCAAAAAGTAACTTCGAAATGAGAATTTAAATAACGACACCCTTTGTTTATAGTTTAAAGATTAAAATTGAAACAATAACTCTAGATCACATACATAAAATCATTTATTAAAGATCACAAAAGCTTCAATTTTTTCAACCACAAAAAGTTTCAACAAAAACTTATGAGCAGTTTTATTAATGATTCTGATAGCTTCAATGTTGACCTAAAAGCATGCTTAAAAAAAAGTAAAATTCTAGAATTTTCACCCACAACAATCCTTTTCTATGGACAGTCTCAATAAAGATTCTGAAAAGCCTCAATCTTAAACAAAATCTTCGTTCTGGTCAACTTGGACTTATTTACTTTTGTTTATCCTTTGTTCAGACGTTAGAGGTTACTGTTTGGCGTGATGGCAAAGAATGCCATCAAAGCTATACTCGTGGAAAGCCTCAAAAACCTTTAGCATGCAAGGATCTTCCACATAAATCAAGAGATCGTACTGGGACCTGCATAAAATTCTGGCCCGATTCACAAAGTACTTTTCTCCGTTATTACTTATAGTTTTATAACTGTTAGAAACTTAAATTTCATGAAAGCATATCTTTTTCAATAAATTGTAATGCAGTATTCACATCTGGAATGGAGTTTGATTATGATACTATTGCTGCTCGTGTGCGGGAGCGGGCTTTTCTTGTACCTGGGGTAGAGTCATTATCATCTCTTAAATTCTGCTTAGATGTCACAATTTCCCACTTATAAATGTGTGTTTTGTTTTATCTCTAACAGGTCAAAGAGGCAAAATTAAGTCCAAAGTGTGTTTTTGATACTTAAAATCTTCTAAGTTGTTTTATTGAGTCCGTTTAAATTTTGTTGAAATAATACAATTCTTGTCATCGTACGAAGACACACTAGTCATTTATAGAAAATTTCAAAATCTTGGGCAAAAAGTGATTAACTTATCTTGACACATGCAAAAAGATAGCATATGTTTTCCAGTTATCCAGTCCATCTATTTTGCCACCTTCTGCTAGATCTTTATCTGTTTCCAGTATGCTACTTGCATGTCAATACTAGAAAATTTATTTTCTAGTTTAAAAAGTTAAAATTGATACTATATATGTGAAATTCAGCTTATTTCAGTTTTCTATTTTTCTCTCTATTGTTGAGTTTAGCTGTTCTTGATTTTTTAATATTTATTGAGAAGTGTGATTCTTGTTTTTCATTTGGATCATGCAATCCTGTTTTTCAAATATTGACAGCTAACTATTACTCTGAAAAAAGAGGATAAAGACCCTGAAAAGAATCGATATGATGAATATTGCTTTGCTGGGGGACTTGTTGAGTATGTGAAGTGGTTAAATGCTGATAAGGTGCTCGCCAATTTTCCAGTTTATCTCATTTTTTATTAACATGCTTTTTTGTTATAATTTTCTCAGTTTTTACAAGCTGCAACTATATTTTATAACTTAAACTGGCAAATTGTAAGTTAGTTGGACTGGTTACTGGGTCAACAGTGGTCAGGCTGTTGTTGACCCGTGATGTTAAGTAGATGTAAAACTATTTTATAGAATGGCAAGGATTTAAAAGGTAATTGTTAAATAATCAATTAACATTATGGTTTGGTAAAGTTCTTTAACACTATAGAAGGAACAAAAAATTACTAAATCAATGAACTTAAAATAATTTTAAAATGTATTACACAAAACAAAGACGAATCCATGGCAAGTAATTGACTTATGGAAGTAAAGTGTTTTCTCAATTAAGGGAAATGATACGCATGCCTTAAAATCAACCTATGCAGAAGATTACATGGCAAAATTAAAGTAAATACGAGGAGTGAGAAAATGTCTATGCCATGTGTTGAGTCTTGAATGGATTAGGAGCATAAATTTAGGTTACTTTATTAGGCCTATGTATCATAATCAAATAAACAAAAAGTATTTTAAAAAGATATTTTAATGATGATGCATATTTTAATGGTTATTAGATAATCAAACACGCTAAATTTATAAGGAGTTAAATATTTATTAAATAATTAAAATAATTTTGAAGTTTGGGTTTTTGGTATTCTCTCATTATGTTTTTACTTGGTGGAGGGTCTATTGGTTAGAATAGATGGCAAATTGGACGGGTCAGGTGGGTCACTTGTCCATTTTTTGATCTTCTATTGTATTAAATATTATTACAGAACTATATTATTAAAATAGTCCTTTAGTTGTATAAAAAAGCAATATATCTCGTTGTTATCATTTGAATATGCACTTTGGAATTTGGATCACTCTAGATTCGTTGACTCTTTTTAGTTGAGTTGCAGACTGTAAATATTTCATATTATTTATTAGACTATTATGCTTTCAACGTGATAACCTTTTCTTTTCATGAAAGTATTATGCTTTCAAAGTGATAACATTTTCTTTTCATTTTCATTTTTGCTGATTTAGCAACCACTTCATGACGTCTTGAGCTTTAGAAAAGAAGCAGATGGGATCACTATCGATGTAGCTTTCCAATGGTAAGTCACTGGTGCTTTTTATTACATCACATATTTTTTCCCTACTTCCCATTAGTAGTAAAATTAGGGGCATTTCCTTATATTCCCTTCTAAAAGTTTCGAATTTCATATTTACCCTCAGGGTTTCATAATATCATATTTACTCTTTTAAAGCACTAAAACCTCAAGTTTTCCAATTCCATGATAAATCTAATAAAATTAGTTACGTGTTTATGTAAAACCGGATAAACAAAGAGCACATTTATATCAATATATTTGCAATAATAACGTTGCTTAAAGTGGGTTTGTTTGAGCTTCTTCAGAGGGATGGAGGTAAGGTTTGCTCTTGAAGTTTCATCTAATCCTCCCTAGAACTTATTTTATGACCGGTGGGGGTGTTCAAAATCGGATATCCGAAAATTTCGGATAGTGGATTTTACTATCCGAATCCTATCCGAAATTGTGGATTCGGATATCTACGCGGATATCCGAATTCTAAGAAAATATGTATTATTTAATAGTTTTTATAAATGTTAATAATTTTTATTAAAAATATTTCAAATATTCGAAGTTTTTATAAAAATATCCGAAAAATATCCTAAATATTTGAAATTTCTAAATAATATCTATTGTTTTAATAATTTTTTGAAAAATATTTCGGATATCCGAATATCCAAAATCCTCAAAAGCACTATCCAAATCTGAAATTTTGGATATTTGAAATTTTAGATTCAGATTCAGATATTTTTGAACACCTCTAATGACTGGGATATTGCTGGGTATGGTTGTTTATCTGATATAAAGCTGAATAGATTGTTACAAGTAACTTATTTTTTTATTTTACTATTTTGAACCACTAATTATGACATTATAAAACTTAAAATGTATAAATATGAAATTTTAAACTTCTGGAAGTAGATATATGTATTTATCCATATAATAACATTTTCATATATGAATGCTTGGTTTAACTATGTGATTTTAATCTGGATTTTACACTAAATTCTGTATTACACAAATTATGACTCTAATCAGATTACTTTATATGAGATTCACTTGGACTTGTGCCATTAGGTGTTCAGATGCATATTCAGATACAATGCTGGGATATGCTAATAGCATACGTACAGTTGATGGTGGAACCCACATAGATGGTATAAAAGCTTCACTAACAAGAACTATTAATAACCTTGGAAAAAAGTCAAAACTTATCAAGGTATTTCAATATTTACCTTTTTAGAACACTATATTCCATAGTATTTTTTTGAAGTCAGAATCTTATAACAGGCTGGTTTACTGAAATAGATGAAGGGAACAGCAATAACAACGTTTTCTTATACGTTCAGTGAAGCATACTGTTATAGTAACTGGTGTTGATTTATTACTATGGTGTATGTAGGCATGATACTATGATATATAGGATATACGGGATTAATCCATTATTATTAACTTAAGTACCATCGTTTCAGGATAAGGATATTAGTTTAAGTGGTGAGCATGTCAGGGAGGGATTGACTTGTGTAATTTCGGTCAAGCTTCCGAATCCAGAGTTTGAAGGGCAAACAAAGGTAGTTTTTAACATCATTCATATTCTTTGTTTCGAAAGTCTCTCACTAATGATAGGTCTCCACTTGTCATTTTCTCGCTAAGATTTTATTTTCTTACATCTTCTTGAAAGACGAGATTGGGAAACCCAGAGGTGCGAAGGATGGTTGACCAGTCACTTCAAGAATTTTTGAGCGAATACTTGGAACTAAATCCAGACGTGCTTGACTTAATTCTTTTAAAGTCCCTTAATGCTTTAAAGGTATGTCACATGTGTCAATATTGTTAATACATAAACTTTATTACATGTGCATATGAGAATATGGATTTTGATAGTAAGTTATTTTGTTACAGCCACTTTTCCAAAGTGAGACAAACACTTGACAATTTAAAGGCTTATCCGATAGTTAAGAAAGTCTATTAATTTGGGCATTATATTTTGAGACATGTGATTAAACAATTAGTTGTATGCTGTTTGTCTATTTCATCATGTCTTAATGTGTATCAGTTTTCCGGTTAATAAACTTTTTGCTATTTGAAAAGAAAAAATGAAGTTGCTAAATGGAGTGAGTCACTAAGTCGATTAAGGTCTTAAACTCTTAACTAGTTGAAGTGGTATGGCCTATGTGGCAGTGTTGACCAGTTACTTATGAGCGAGTTGATTTGGGTTATGTTTTGATCTATAACAAGTCAAATGGATAAACTAAGAAGTATCAGATTAAAAGGAAGTGGATTAAATGGGTTGAACAGTGTAAGCTTAAAGTGTATTTGAGTGCATACAACCTCATGAGTTGTTTTATTCCCAAAACTTTGATTATTATTGAAATAAGTCAAGTTTTTGTAATCATATTTGACACTGGTAATTTAGCTAAGTTAATATATTTTACCCCTATCAAATGTAAAGGACATAACGTGTCCTGTTATGAAACATACTAAAACATGTGTTTTGACCTGTCGCCAAACAGGCAGATCCAGCCATTTAGACAATATATGCTTTGAGTCGCCCTATTGGTTTCTATTCATATAGAAGCTCGTTTTAACCCGAACCCCTATTTTTACCCATTAACCATCTTGCTCGTCCGGCGTATTTTCCCACCTATACTTAGGAAGGCGCTTAAGGCCCTAAATTGGGTTTTGAGCGTCCGAGAATGGTACTCTTAGAACACATTATTTTCATGTAATTTGTGTGTTCATATAACTAGGCAGCTCAAGCAGCAAAGCGGGCCCGGGAATTGGAGAGACAAAAGAGTGTTTTAAAAGTGTCATCTCTTCCAGGAAAGCTTGCTGATTGTTCAGCCACAGATCCTGAAATAGCTGGTAATTTCTACGTATTTTTCGTGCATTAACTTATTGTAGCTGATTTGAATATCATTGTAAAATTAGCACTGGTTAGGACTTAGGTTCAATGGTTTCTACTGTGCTTTACTATGCTTTAATATAAATTATAAACCTTTTTAAAGTTTTTAGTTGTAGATATTTTCAATTCACGTAGGTAAAAATCCATTAAATTTGTCACATTTTGCAGAGATATTTATAGTTGAAGGAGATTCAGCAGGTGGAAGTGCAAAACAAGGCCGTGATAAGAACTTTCAGGTGATCATGAAAGAAAACACTTAAGAATTTTTAGTTGTTTATATTCTACAATCGAGATTTCGTAACTTCATATGAACATTAGGTGATACAAGTTATCTTTTTTTCAGGCTATTCTTCCTTTGAAGGGTAAAATTTAAATGTTGAAAGGAAAGATGAAGCAGCAATGTACAAAAATGAAGAGATTCAAAGTTTAATTCGTGCCCTTGGCCTTGGAGTGAAGGTTATATTTTTAATAAAATCAGGTTCATTTTTTTCTATTTGACTTTTGTTGACTTCACTAACCTCGTGTTTCAGGGAGAAGATTTTAAAAAAGATAATCTACGGTACCATAAAATCATAATCTTAACTGATGCTGACGTCGATGGTGCTCATATTCGCACATTATTATTAACGTTTTTCTATAGATATCAGGTATCAGAAATGATCTGTTTCTGTAATTAGCTATGTTTGGCTTAATACAAGGTCCAAGTAAACGTTTGACCTTTTTGTCCAATATTTAAAATTCCCTTTACCAAAGACATAAATGAATCTTTTGAACCCAAATTAATGTTTTATTGAAATGATGAAGGCAAATAAGTATATTTTTAAATGGTTGCAACTTTAATGGGACATCATGAGATGGAGGGAGTATTAAATGTTCTTTGATATAACTGTTCATACTTCGTGCGTTTGCAGAGAGCTTTATTTGATGAAGGCCACATATATGTTGGCGTCCCACCCCTATATAAGGTTTTCATTCTCTTAATTACAAATATGCTCTTTCCTTGGAGAATGTTGATTCATTTTGGGTGAATTATACAGGTAGAAAGGGGGAAGCAGGCATTCTATTGTTATGATGATTCAGAACTTAAAAAACTTCAGAGTTCCTTTCCTTCGAATGCAGCATATCATATTCAGAGGTTCAAAGGTACACGACATAGTTATTCGTAAAGTGTTATAGAAGACACCATTACTTTTTTATGCTTAATTTAAAGTCGATTGCTAAACTTCAGAGTTCTTCCCTTCGAATGCAGCATACCCTGTAATTATTGATGAAATGTGTTGATATGGTAATAAATTGTTAGGGTTGGGAGAAATGATGCCAGCACAATTATGGGAAACTACTTTAGATCCAAAAAACAGGCTATTGAAGAAACTGGTGG
Source organism: Flaveria ramosissima (assembly GCA_025215565.1). NCBI lineage: Eukaryota > Viridiplantae > Streptophyta > Magnoliopsida > Asterales > Asteraceae > Flaveria > Flaveria ramosissima. The sequence goes on along the minus strand of JACVEC010000365.1, from coordinate 315,369 downwards.
TTGAGGATGCAGCTGAAGCAAATGTTACATTTTCTTCACTTATGGGTGCTAGGGTAAGAACCAAATATTATTACTAAAGATATCTTTAAGTATATTATTTATTCGCTGAAATGCACACAAAAGTTTCTTTCAAATCATCGTTTAATAACATATATGAAAAGTGAAGTGAGAAGAAAGGATGACTTGAAGTAAAAAGCCACGCCTGTGCGCAAGGCGATGAAAAAAAGCCTCATGCTATGAGGCGGAGATACATGTACAAGTAAAATTGCTCAAATCTAGGGTTGTGAGGAGGTTAATATGCGAAAATAACCAAAAGTAAAAAAAAAAAGTTATGAAAGGTTTATTTGGTTAAAAGGCTCATATAAATAGATGAATGAGATGCAACTTCTAGTTGTGGACAAAGCTTTATCAAGTATATAGAACAAGGCCTTGTATATGTGAGGCTCTTGCTTCACACCATGCCTTTCGGGACTAAACGTCTTGGAGGCTATGTAAATTCTATTAATATTTTGGTACAAATTATTTAGGTGGACGTGCGGAAGGAGATGATACAGAAGACGGCAAAGAAGATTGATGTGAAGCATCTTGATATATGAAGTTATGACATTTAGTATAAACATAAGGTATTTCTTATGTTAAACTGTACAGAAAAAAGAGTGATTATTTAACCGACTGTTGTATGTGTTAGATAATGTTTTAATTTTCTCATTTTTGTATGGTTAATTTATTTACTGCCTGTTGGTAGGGATACTTTATACAAACACACACACTAGATTTTGAATGCAAGAATGTTAAACTCTTTCTATTATGATAACAAAAAGTAAACAAAGCATAACAATCTCGAAGACTAATATAACTTTTATATAAAACTGAGTCGGGTCTTCTATGAAAATCAAGTCACATCAATTATAATATCTTTCAATTTTTTATTTATAAACTTATAAAACATAACGTTTTCTTAAATCTTAATTTATAGTTATGCATACATGTTTTTATGTACTTATCTATACAATTTCTATTCAAGACCGAGGATAGTTTTTTTAAATGTTTATAAATGCTTATTTTTACAAATCTTAATGCTTTTTTAAGTTTTGAATATATAATTGCATCATGCTTATGTTTACATATATTTTAGTAAAACTGAGTTGTCATCATGCGTAGGCGTAGCCCACCGGTATAAATGTATAAAGTTAAACACGATAGTTTAAAGAGTGAATAGTCGTTTTCCTCCGTGTGGTTGTCACATTTGTTATTTTCATCCAAAAATATTTTTATTTGCATTTGGCTCCAAAAAGGGTGACTTCTCATCAAAAAGTGTTAGCTTCATTGTTATAAAATGTTAAATATTGATCGTTAAAAGGGTATTTGTGTAATTTTTGATATAAATACGAAATCTTAATTTATGTTTACATGTTGCTGATAAAATTTCTTTCATGAATTTTATGTTTTGGATGAAAATAATAATATTTTTAAACTTTGAGGAGTCAAATATAAAAAAAATCGTTTTTGGATAAAAACTAGTAATTATGCCTCTGCGCGTCGCGGCAGAAAAACAACCCGGTTAATAAAACACCGACGTAAACTCACGCGTACAACATGGGCGTTAATAATATTCAAAATATTATATAAAAAATAAAACCATTAAAGTTATTCTCTAAAAACCATGCAGTGCATGTATATTTTTAGTCTCATCCATGTTGTAATATATTAATTTGATCGTTAAACAAATGTAGTCCACTTTTTGATGTATACGGTGTAGTGAAAGTTATAAGCTAATAATGTTTAAAATTTAGGATGCAATGAAAATGAGTTGTTTTAATGCCTACTTATCATTAAGTTTATTTTTCAAAAAACATACAACACTTAAACATTAGTTGACAAAAGGAGACAAATGATGGTACAATCTTTAAAGCTTAGGGTACAACACTACAACTACAATGCACCAATTAAATTGCTAATTAGTTTTATATTAATAATAAATATAATCGGAGGAAAAAGACGATTCCCTTTTTGGTGTAAGATAAGAGAATATCCATTAAATTTATGCGAATCAGTTTATTCAACAATGAAATAATAAAGTTATAAACCCAGCTTTCGATTCCTCGTTTCTCTTCTCCATCATCACAATTCACAAATCGTTAATCTGCTTCATCCCCAATTTCAATCTTTAAATAAATGAAGGTCAGTTTCCTCTATTAATTATACACTCTTCCATTGATTTTGCTCAATTATATTCATTAGTTTAACGGCACACTAATCGCGTCTATCATACCGATTCCTTCAATTATATGCATCTACTTCCTGTTTTATGTGCTAATGAGTTCTTGAAGTAATCTGCGTTTATGCTTTTGAATACGAGAGTACGTGAGGATGAAAAAAATCCCTCTTTGAAACATGTTATTTTACGGATGTTGATTTTCGAAGCGATTGTTGTGACTATAAATTAAGATCAGATAATCAATCGGTGGTTTTGACGAGAAATGGTTACTTCGAAGGATTGTTTTTCTTTGCTAAGATGATTTAAGTTTTTCAACCCTAATTTAGAGCAATTTATATCTAATCTTGAATCTACCAAGAATAAGCATAAATGCCTACACTTCTCTTCACCTAAACACTCAAAAGTCTGCTTCTGGAAAACAGTTTATTTCACCATAGAAGATTATTATTTTATATTATAAACATCCTTTTTTCATCCAAACAATCAAAATTGTTCATCTGCTTTTGTAATAGCAATGACCCAATAAGCTGTTTATATACTCTTTTATTGTACACTTGTGAATAAGAATTACTAATTTTCCTTTTGGCCAATAAATGACCAAAATCACTGTACAATAACTATTCATAAAATCTTGTATTCTCTCAGGTTTCTTAGAAATTCTCTCCAACAATAGATCCATCTTTAACAAATATTGCTGGATAGCCAATTGGTGCTTCAATACGAGCCTCTGAACCTTGCTTATCATATAAATCACCAGTCCATATATGTTTCCAAACACACTTTTCTCCAACTGGAAAATATGCTTTCACGTTTTTCTTATGTCTATCAAGAGTGGGGACAACCAAGATCTCATCACCAACTAAAAACTGCTCATATGTTAACTTATGTACATGATCATCAGTAGGGTAATGCAGAAATAGATGTCGAACAACCGGAAGACCTTTTTGACTAGCTTCCTGTGTTGTAAGCACAAAGGTTAGATTATTAAATCCAACTATTATATATTTAAGTAGGAATATGATTTTAGTTTTTTACTCACCTTTACTAGTTGGACCCTGTAGAATTTCCATGCTTTGTATACTTTCGCAAAGCGCTCGAAATGTAATAAAGTTCTTTCATTTGAATAGAATTGGCTATTAACTGATGGCTTGTTTCCCTGGTCAAAGTTAAATATACCAAAATTAATTAATTATACCAGGTCAGAATAAAAAAAAATGAGGACATGCTACGTAGAAGATGGTAACTATTAGAGGCGGAAAAATGGGCAGGTCAGGCATTTTGGTAACGGTAACAGATCAAAACAGGTACTTTTGGTGGGGTTCAAATATGATTACAAAATATCTTTGGTTTTCTAAATACATAATTCTGGGATTTTCATTAAAATACATGTTGGGTGGCTTGGCACTAGGTCATTTGCCATTTCCTTTTTAGCTAATGTTTTTTATTAACCTGTTTCACCTATTAGAGATAACAAAAACGAATCAAGCGATTTTGACCCTTTAGAGATAAAACGCAACTGAACCAATCTATTTGAAATCAAACTGTTGAAATATCCACCTCTAGTATCAGAATAACCTACCTCATGTGTTCTGAATATTGTAGTGAAGGCATTTAGTTCCATCCATCTTAATAGTAACTCTTCATCCCTTGAATACTTGAAAAAAGGTAAATTTACTGCACAGTAACCTCCAATATCGCTATGGTTGAATGCATAACCACAAAATCCACTACTTAGCAAACCAACAACCGCACTTTTTATCCCATCATTAACTTGCCAGCTCACCATTTGATCCCCTTCCCAAAATAGCATTGCCCACTTAGGGGAATTTCTAAAACCAGCTCTCATAAAGAAAACTAGCGATTCTGAAGGGTCTTCTCTTTCTTTCCCAACAAGTGTATTCTTCCATTCTTCTGTAAATTCTCTGTTTATTTGGGCCCATATCTCTGGATATCTGTTATGAGCTGAGATAGGGTCTTCACCTAAACAGAGTACATGTCAAACATGGTGTATGAAATTTAAAGCTTATAGTCACGATTTCAAGTCATAATAATCAAGCAGCTGGTTTCAAAATACAAATCCAAACACCCCCTTTAGTGCTCTTTAAAGCATTGCTGTAAGATCATTTTTAATTGATCAAAATACACTGCTCGCCTTTTAGATCTATACATTTTGTTACAAGTATAAACATATCATCACATTATTAATATGAAATTGTAACTTGGATAACAAACCTGAGTAGATGCATGCATCAGCAGGAAGACCTTCACCAAAGTCAGCCATCCATCCCCTAACACCATCATCCACCATTTCTTGTAATATTTTCTTGAACCAGTTTGAAGTATTTGGGTGTGTTAAATCCAACATTCCCACATCAAAAGCAGTATTAGGAACCATACAAGTTTCTCCATTCTTGTTTTTCACTAAAATATCCAACTTTTTCGCCTCTAGAAACAAGTTTTTCTTTGTGTTTGGCTTACTATCCATCTGAAAAATCAAGTGAGATTTTAAAAATCAGCTGATAATGTGCATATTGCTTTTTAATTAATGATATTTGTACTTACTGGAGCTAAACAAGGATTGCAATATGTCATCATTTTAATGTTTTGAGCACTAAGATCCTGAATTAGTTGTTTCCATCCATGATACCGTGCTTCATCAACTTCCCAATTCCACCAAAGTTGTGATCCAATCACTGTTTTTCTCTCACCCACCCAATCCTACACAAACCAATTATAAGGTAAAACATTTCAAAACTACAATGCAGTAACCCCTAGAATAAGGTTATATTATAACTTTTTATATAATTGTTTAAGGGTAGTATCAAACTGATTAGCTAATTCTATATTATAAGGTGATATAAGAAAAAGCATGTAACCCAAACACTAGCAACTAATTATTGCGACTTCAGATCATCACTTTTTAGACATCCATACTGACGCCCCTCTATTTAGTTTCAGGATACGTGAATACTACCTGCAACCAGAATGCTGATACTGGTACATCATGAGCCACCAAATCTTCCCAAACATGGCGAACTTTATTTGTTCCACCTTGCATTCCCACAATAGCACCAGATATTATCCAATCAGGAAGTACAGGTGGTCTCCCGATTGACTCGGTGAATTGTTCAATCAACTCGGAAGGTGAGTTCCCATACAATATCCTACCTTCAACACAATCCCCGTGTACCTGCAACCATTGGTTATCAATCATCTTAGCTTTTCAAGAAGACTAGTAGCTTCGTTTAATTTTATATTGGCAAACTATATGAAATAAAAATGAACTTTATGTTTTTTACCTAATTTTAACAGCCAAATTACATTTCTGTATCAATTGAATGTGGTGTCTCATTCAGTTATTTGTCAATCTTAGTGTATATCAGTATATGTATATGCCATGTTGCATATAATGTGACAATTAATAATTATTTTTAAGTATGCATTTTAAAAATATCATTTTTTAAACATGTAAATAAATTTAGTTTTTAATTTATTTCATTTCCAAAGCATTTTTGTATATGTGGCAGGCTTATATGTTATCAGCTTGTGCTGCAACAACAATATACTTGTAAAATTTGGTTTCTAATATAGGTAATAGAATTTAAGTTGATTTCAATTTTGAGCCCAGTTTAAGGTTGGTTGCTAAACTCGGGAAAGAATGTAAGTCTTTAATTGCCAGTGTTAATGTATTGCAAAATCTAGATCAGATGTTTAACTGAAAAGTACTGCATCTCTGATATACCTGTATCTGAACTCTGTCATCCTGTGTTAGATCAAAGACTGAATACTCATAACCTTCGAGGTAAAGAGATTTCATCTTTGAAGTCATATAAAATGGCGAGGGTGCATAAGTTGTACTCCAATCTCCCCCGGACCTGCATAATGACATAGAATGTTTCCTAGGTTATTTTCTTATTACACACACATTTCTTGCTTAGAGCCCTTTTACAGCTAGCAAAATGGTTGGGTTTTGGCCCGTTGGGTAACAAATTAAAACAGATGGGTCGGCTTGACTTGCAAACACTATTTAACCCATTTTTTAGATTTTTTTGAGGAGTAACTATGGGATGTTTGGTAGCATCTGAATTAATGGTTTAGATGTCTGAATGGTTCAGCACTTAATGGTTCAGAGTGTTTGTTTCGCGAGTAAATGTCTGAATGGTTTAGACATTTGCCTCTGAATGGTTAAGCATTATACTAATGCTGAATGGTTAAGAGGTCTAGTGCTGAATGGTTAAGACCTCTTATCTGAATTGGTGAGACATTTGTCTTTTAATAGTTAAACGATATACTAGCTCTTAATGGTTCAGACCTCTTATTGGTTCAACACTTAGTCATTCAAGAGTTCCACTAAAATCACTCTCATATTTTTTCTATTTCGAAAACCACTTTCATCATTGTGAACTTTTTTTGTAAATATTATTATTTTATTTTAATTTAGTGACTTAGCACCCATATATGAAACTTGGTTACTATTTAGTGATATTTTTCCAAATATAACCTAAAGTGGGAGGTAATTTTGAAGAGAAAAGAAGTCACTAAATAATAATAAAGTTTCTTAGTTCCATTTTGGTCTTCCAACTTAAACAATTATGAAAAAATGAAACTTGACTATCATTTCATGATTTTACCTCTTTCTTAACAAAATGCATCTGCTATTTCCTATTCCTAAACTTGTATTAGTACAGTTAACAATCTTAATTTTTGATAAATGATTTCGCAGGTCTTATGCATTATAAAGACTTTGGGTGACCTTCACGTTTTTGATCGGTTTGACCCGTCTCCTAGCTATTGAGATGATACACAACTCAAATGCCTAACTAAATTAATTGAAATTGCTACACAAATATGTTTGGAGTCTAATACGCACATATTTTTGCAGTGGCTGAGCTAGAAAGCCATAAAAAGGTGGTGACTGGTGAGAATTATAAATTCTTTAGAATTACGATATGATTTTGTACTGAACGTTAATTACCTCTACCAACTAAAAAATGTTTACCTGTAGCTAACCAGATTAGCAGCTAATGTGATTGGTTGATCTCCTCTCCCAATTCCTTGTTCTTGAACAAAAATAGGCACTTTCCTTCCTTTAAAATCCAAGTGTGAAAATTGTTCTCCAAACCCAAAGAATCTTTCATTTTTCTCACTTGAATATGTAAAACAAATCCTATTAAAACGCTCATTTCCACCATCTTTCATAGCTACATTTTTCTCTTTATCACCTGAATCCATGATGACCCTTTTCCTCTTTGCAAAAGACCCAAATAATCGGACCCGAATCCTTCTGGTCCAGATCAGTTTTCGTAAAAATCCCTTGTAAATTTTAGGTGAAAGCTTTGATGAAGATACAAGATTCCGTTTTCCAAGTTTTATTTGAAACCCAATTTGATTATTATTCTTTTGAACGAATAAAAGCTTATACTTTGCATAACTATGAACATCTTTTTCTAAAGAATACCACTCTTCTCGATTCGACACAGTTTTGTTCTTCATCATACTGAAAACTCGACCAGTCATTTCGAGAACAGGGAATTCGGACCCAAATTCAATACACCCAGATGCATAATCTTGATCTTTTACTCTTAAAACTTTAATATCTTCAATAGTTTGATGATTACATAGTACTCGGACATTTCGATCCTTAATTACGAATGATCCCCTGCTTTCTTGAATCTCTGTTTCAGCCATTGCAGTGGAGATGAATGGTTGACCAGGGACTGTTGACCATATGGATCTTGAAGGTTGAGATTTATGCGAAATAGAGACATACCCACCATTTTCTGATCTCCAAATCAACTGAAAATGAGTTCCAATTGTGAAGATTTGGTGGTTTGAAAGGGCAATGTGGGAATGTAGCAACAAAGATCCTTGTTTGAAGGATAAAGATTTAGGGTTTGATGGGAAGGGATTGTTGAGATGGTTGTTGTGTTTCTTGGTGATTTTGAGGGCTGACATTGTTGAATATTAATGCTGTGAATTCAAAAAGATTTGGTTTTTATGGGCCTTTGGGTTCACATTTCAAGACACGCTTGTTGATCTCATGGGATGACATTGCTGACTGGGTTGCTTGGTGGGAATTTACCAGTTTGCCCTCTTTGATGGGTCATGGGTGTGGAAGACCGAGAAGGTATGGGTGGTTGACTCGTGACCAACAGAGGAGGAAGCACGAAACTTGATGGGGGCTATTTGAGCTTGTCCCATCGCCTAGAATCGGGTGGGTTGGAACAGATTTTTAATGGAACCGGATGCGAACTGCCGGGTATGAATCGCGTAGGCTTGAAAGTGGGTAGGAACCCGTTCTTTTATCCACCTCTAATACCCGGTTCCTACTCGAAACCAAACCAATTTAGAAAAAAACCCGGCTTGTGACGACTATGCTTTATGGGCTCATTGCTTCTTGAATCTTGACTTCACGAAATCTGTTTTTGAAAACTTCTAGCATTTTCTTGCCACTCACAAATTAATTCCATATTTGACTATTTTGGCCATCGACTTTCCTAATTAAGCTTTTTGATGTAAACTTTAACATCTTTTGACCTAATAATATCTTTAACCTTTATAAATAAATAAGCAACTTAATAATATATACTATATAATAAAATCAATACAGTATTTGATATATAGTCGATACACAATAAGCGTATATTAGTTCGTTCCAAGTCTTACCGATCAATATGTTCTACCAATTAAGTTTTGATCAAGTCTTACGAGTCGCGATAAATCATCTAATAAGTATATTATCAAATGTAACTTTATTAAAAGTTACCATCTGCATTTCCCTACTATAAATATGAAGCTAATTATTTGAGATAACTGAATAATCAAAGTCACTTGATCGTTACAACTCAAAATCAAAATAACAAGTTTCAAAATACTCGTTCAAGAATCCCACAAGATTCATTAAATGAATAACATTCATAAAAAGTATTGGATGAGACTTTCCTTTGGTGTATTCTGTATGTTCCAAGCAATAGTATGAACCTTCAAAACGTCTAGGTACATCCCTCTATCGATTGTTTCTAATATTAGGTCTATATGCATGCTTTTCAAATATTATGTCTATATGCATGCTTTTCATAATATATGCTCAACACACAAAGTTCTGATAAGTTCTAATTAATTTTGGGAGATTCATATGACCCCTTGGCTACAACATGAATATTCCTTATGTAGCCAATAACATTTCGCACTGAAATTGAGAAAACTGAAAGCCAAAGCGATTCAAAAAGTGAAGTTAAAACTAAGGAACTAACAACGTAATTGGCTCTATTGTTTTACGGTGCGAACATTATGACGTTAGCGTTAAAATCGGGTGACTTTGGATGTGACCGAGGAAGAGGTCGTCGATTCTTGAAGAGTCGAAATGTTGATGAGTGGTTTCAACGGGATGAAAACACACATAAATAATTGTGACAAACTGAAAAAAATTGATAAAAAGTGAAACTAAAACTAATGAATTAAAAACGTAATTTACTATATAAAGTAATTCTTAATTATAATAAATAAATAACTTTACCTACGAGCTCTAACCCTTTTTAGTTTTGTTTTTCCTGAACTGAGCTCCTTTATAATCTCTTTCAGTTTGCAAACATTATATATTTAGATTCGCCATATATTCACGAAAATCAACAACTCAATTAGGACTTGTTTGATTCGTCTGACCACAGGTCTGACCACTGACTGGCTGACCCGGTCACCAGTCAGTGCGTTTGTTGTTGCTGACCGGCTCTTCTGACCCGGAAATATCATCCGACCAAGTCCAAAATCTTGACAAGGCTGACCGGGTCTTCCAGCCCTCCCATCGGTCGCCTCTCATCCGCTGCCCTCCCCCCCGCCAGATCCTCCCTCCGTCGCGCCCCATCTGCCGCCCTCCCCCTTATCGGCTTCTTCCCTTCGTCGTGCCCCATTTGCCGCCCTCCACCCGTTGGTTTCCTCCCTCCGTCGTGCCCCAATCGTCGCCCTTCCCCCGCCGGTTTCCTCCCCAATCGTGCCTTACTCCGTCGACAAATGGCAGTCGTACTGATTTACTGTTTTGTTTGTTCGAATTGAGTAGATCGATCGGTGGTGGTTCAATGATTCAACTGCGATGTGTGTGTGTGTGTGTTTTGTTTCTGTTGATTACACAAAACTAGTTAAAATACAAAGGCAAGTTTCAGTTATCAGAGTCAGTCAGATACTAAATCAAACAGCCAAGTTTCAGTCAGATGCAGACTCAGTTAGAACTTCTTACTGGGTCAGCTTCTGACTCAAGCAACTCTTACTCAGTCAGCGTAATCAAACAGCGTTATCAATTAATGTCTAAATTATTCAAAAAGATCATATATTCTAAGTGATATATTTATTGTATATTTACTGCTAGTTTTAATAAACCCGTGATTACACGAGTTGAATAAAAATATTAAATAAAATAAAACTTATATTAATTATAAATTGATATTCTAAAATAAAATATGAATGAAATTTTTTATAATAAATAAAATAACTTTTTTTTACAACAAACATTTTATAAAAAAAAATGTTATACTTATAAACTTGCTTATTATAACTCTAAATTTTAATTATTTTTTGCTTAAAAAAATTTACTTTTTAAAAGCACCAATTATAAAGTATATTTTATTTTTAAAAACGTTTGATGTTCTAAAAAATTTAAACTTTTATGAAAAATTATTTTCTTAGAAATAACATTAGTAAAAAAATCTCTTTTTTAATTTATTAAAAACTATTTAAATATAAAAAATAAATAATATTATTAGTAATTAATGTGATTATTAAATAGGAGAAAGAAACGGGAAAAAAATTGGTGAGGAGGAATATGGTGTTGACATGTGACACTCCTAGATACTATTTATTAGAATAGAGAGATAATTTTTTTTCACAACAAACGTTTTAAAAAATGTTATACTTAAAAACTTGCTTATTATAACTCTTAATTTTAATTATTTTTTATTATAAAAAATTTACTTTTTAAAAGCACCAATTATAAAATATATTTTATTTTTTAAAAAGTTTGATGTTCTAAAAAAATTTAAAATTTTATGAAAAATTATTTCCTTAGAAATAAAATTAGTAAAAAAATTTCGTTCTTATTTTATTAAAAACTATTTAAATATAAAAAAATAAAATGATATTATTAGTACTTAATGTGATTATTAAATATGAAAGAGAATCGGGAAAAAAATTGATGAGGAGTAATAATGTGTTGACATGTATCTCTCCTAGATACCCTTTTATTAGAGTAGAGAGATAAATTATAAATTGATATTCTAAAATAAGATATGATTAAAAATTTTTTATAATAAATAAAATAATTTTTTTTTCACAACAAACGTTTTAAAAATGTTTTACTTAAAACTTGCGTATTATAACTTTCAATTTTAATTAGATTTTGTTTATAAAAATTTAGCTTTCTAAAAGCACCAATTATAAAATATATTTTATTTTTAAAAAAGTTTGATGTTCTAAAAAATTTCAAATTTTATGAAAATTTATTTTCTTAGAAATAACATTAGTAAAAGAATCTTTTTCTTAATTTATTAAAAAACTATTTAAATATAAAAAAATTAAATAATATTATTAGTAATTAATGTGATTATTAAATACAAGAGAGAATCGGAAAAAAATTAGTGATGAGGAATATGGTGTTGATATGTGTCCCTCATAGATACTTTTTATTAGAGTAAACATATTAATTATAAATCGATATTCTAAAATAAGATATGATTCAAATCATATCTTTTTATTCACGAAAATCAACAACTCAATTAATCATTTAATGTTTAAATTATTCAAAAAGATCATATATTCTAAGTGATATGTTTATAGTATATTTACTATTATTATACTTCCAGGAATTTTAGAATCTGTGTATATATATCAATGGCTATAATCAGTAAACTCACAATCAAGTTTAAATAATAAAATTATTAGTAGTTTGCTTTGGGTTTAAAGATCAATCTAATATACAAGATCATCACCGTTGTTTTTCTTTAGGCAGCTTGTTGATCAGGGAGAACCGAGATCGAGTTTTAATTGCTGGATTTATCGCCGTTGCAGATAAACCATTACGCGGCCATTAATATTGTTTTACCCCTGCAGAGGCAGGAGTTCCGATAACCTATCTGGGTTCTTGGAGCACTATAGAATACAATAACGACGTTCCTTCCATTTTTCAGTTCGATCGACGTATATAATGTCGCTGGTACGCATGCAAATGGCTTTTTGTACTGGATTGCTTGTAGGAACCGCGAGTCCATCATCGCCCTAAACGTCAAAGATATGGTACTTTCGGAGATGCATGAGTCATCTGCCATTCAAGAAACCAAGCCTTTTGGGTACGATGAACGGAGGATGCAACCTTTGTGCACTTGACGATCGAGGGTAGCATATGGGTACTTATGAAGGAAGCACATAACCAACGGTCTAAAATATATTCATTTCAAGTACGTATACCTAATTGCTATACTAATTACCTACCTCTTAGTGTTTTGGACAGTGGAAAGATTCTTATTATGATCGGGGATCAACAAGGAACCTCATCATCTATGATCCAATCAACAATTCGTATAAAAAACTCAACAATATTTCATTAACAGACGACGAGTGTTATTGGAGAATGCATGTTTTGGAGTATGGGGAGAGTATGGTTTCACCTTGTATATCATGTCACGTGCTTGGAGGTCCAGAAGCTAGCAGAAAGGAAGATCAAATTAAGAAAGATAAAATAAGGTGCCTTTGAATTTCAAGTTTGAGATTTTGTTAGTTATGATGTTAATTATGATTACATGATCTCTTTTGGTTTGTTTGTTTCCATTTTATATATATTGTAGGGTTTAGTTGCCGGGTCAATGGATACGCCCGGGTCGGAGCATTCAACAACTCTTAACTCATATGTTTATTTATAAATTCAGTTTCTCGTTTGGTTTTAAATGAATCCAATGACCTTGATGCCATTACAATCATCAAATTGCCCATCTGATGTTAAGAAATTAAAGTATACAAAATGATATTGATAGACAATAAAACAACCACCAACATAATTCTCTTACAATTTAGTGGAATAACTAGTAAATTTAAACCCACGTGTTGCGACGGAGATGTTAAAAATATATGATACCTTATATTAAAACAAATCTATGAAATAGTTTAGGTCGAGATGATGATGAGGATAAACAAACTGTAACGACAATTTTAGATTCAAATTCAAGAAGTTTTAAGAGAAAATTAAAAGAAAACTTGAAGTAATTTTGACGGTTTCTACGTTTGTGTTTAGATAACTTATACGTTATAATTGTAATATCCCAAAAATATATAATAAAAAGTAATCTAAACGTAAATTTGATTAAAATATGTGTTAGTAAACATCATAGAATAAGCTATCACTACATAAGTTAAATAGATAGCGGTTTAAAATTTGGATAATAAACATACGGATAAAATGGTTCATTTGAGATACATATAAAACATATGCTACTTTACAATGAAACACAAAATGATACAATGTTTTATCCAAACCAGTTTTAGATCGAATTATGATCTGGATCTAGTATGGTTGTGCACCTCTATCCTAACATATTGTCATGTGAATGATTGGGTGTGCACATTGAATGGTCAAACACTCAAATGTCAAACAAAGCTATAAAATTTATAGGGGGAACATGTCTATGTTGTAATCTAAATAAAGTTCAGAGAAGTTTAAACATGCACATAATCTATGTCATGAAGAAATATGATATAGAAGTCAATCTAAAAAAACCTTCGTATTTCTTGAAAGAATTCATTATAATCCCTCTCTCTCTTCTCTTTTGAAATTGTATTATATACCAATTTAGTTTTAAAAAAATGGCTAACCAAATAAAAAAATACATTGGTATAAACTAACAAAGCCAAAAACCATATCGTGGTTGATACCATCGATATCGTGTTTTCTATACAATATCTCTTTGAAAAATGATTTTTGTTCATTTATCATCCAAAATATGTATTTTTCGATTCAAACAAACACAAAAGTGCATTTACTTAACACTTGATGCAAGATAAAATATATCAAATCAAAATATCTTTATGTCAATTTATTTTGAAAGAGGCTAAATGCATCCCTCATTTAATTTCCAATGTACTATTTCTTGTAAATGTAAAATCAAATGATTCAAGTTTGTACTTAAATACGAAAACAAAAAGATATCATATTAATTCAACAATTTAAGAGAATGCAACAAGGAAAAACAAAATAGTACGTTATGTTTAACATTAACCCTTTAACTTTTAATCAATTATCATCTATAAGTTTGTTTAGGTCTAGACCAATATAGTTTATAATATCACTTCTAATCTGGTGCAATTTGAATTAGTAATTATAAAAAACTCATACATTTACATTTATAAAAAGCAAAAGTGATTTAAAGTTCATATACTTAAAAAGATCATCATCAAGAATCAAGAAATGTAAATAAAGATTCCAAAGCATGAACATTTATTTGAATTCAAATACATTAGTGACAGCTTAGATGTGTTGTTTTTATAAAGGATCCCACGTGTAAACTTCAAGAAACAAATCAGCCTACTTGCTAACATACGCACCCCAATCCTCTGAGCTTCTTCACTGCCATAAATGCGTTTCACAGGTACACAAACTCACCATTATTGGATCATTTCATTTGTCTTACTCTCTCAATCACAAGAAATGCAGTAGGAATCCATCTCTACTTTCAATTTCTTCTGCATTTCAACCTCTCGTCTTTTTCAAATGGGTCTGTTTCAATTTCCCTGCAGTTTTCCCTGCTAATTTTGCTCTTTGCAAACCCTAATTTATCTAGGGTTCTACCATGGCTGTTGCAGCTGTTGATTCTTGTTTGATAAAGATGTAATTTTGCTCTTCAAAATCCCTAATTTTTCCGTAATTTGTTCTGTGGAGCTGTTTGGTTTAATTGAGCAACCATGTTTGCGTTTTCTCGGAAAGGAAAGAAGCTTGGAAGGTGAGGGTTTCTGTTTAAAGTACTCATTCAAACAAATGTATGCAGGATTGTGTTTTGATTTATGTTATGCATATGTGTGTATACTGATTGTTTATGGATAGTTTGACCCTGAAAGTAAAATGTTGAACTATAAAACTTAAATGATGACTTCTTCTGAAGCATGTTGTGTTAGATTGTAATTCTTTGTATTAGTTTTGTTGTTTTGAATTTGTATGGTTAGTATATGTTTAGTGTAGATGTGTAAATCTTGAAAGTAGAGGGGCTTGATGTGTAAATAGGTTGTTCTTCTAACAACTATAAATAGGTGGCCTTTGTGTGTATTGATGTATCACAACTACTTACTCAATAAACATTTCCTTGCATTTTGTTAGTTAATTCTGTTAATATCATTTGGTATCAGAGCTTCAAAGGCTCTCGATCCATAGAATCCTCTTCTCTCTCACGATCGTGATCTCTCCCACGCGATTCCTACTGCCGACTGGATTGAACTCCATCGGAATTCAAATCTTGAACCCTTGATTCCGTGATTACAATCAGTTGCGATTGTAATTGAATCTTGAACCCTTGAATCCGGAATTACAATCAGTTGCGATTGTAATTGAAACTTCCGAAGTGGTGACTGCATCTTCCGAAGTGGTGATTGAATCTTCCGAAGCCGTAATTGAATCTTCCGAAGTGATCATCTGTGACCAAGATCCAAAGAATCAATGGCAGATCGCAATGCACAGGTGGTGCTGAAAGATACCAGCGACTCCATATCGTTCAAGATCCCCATGTTAACCCCGACGAACTACACCTCCTGGTCAATCAAGATGGAAGCCTTTATGGATGCCCAGGGAATCTGGGATGCCATAGAACCCCCTGACACAGCCACAGTTGATGTGAAACTTGGCAAGAAGGCGAGGGCCTTCATCTTCCAGTCTTTGCCAGAAGAAGTCTTGATGTAAGTTGCTGCATTCAAGACTGCGAAAGATGTCTGGGATGCCTTGAAGAAAAGGTATGTAGGGGAAGAAAGAGTAAAGCAAGCCCGAATTCAAACTTTAGATCATGAGTTTGAGATGTTGGGAATGGGAGAGAATGAGTCCATAGATGAGTTTGCAGGAAGAATGGGAGAATTGATCTCAAGATATAGAGCTCTGGGAACTGTGATCCCAGATAAGAAGCAAGTAAGGAAGGTCTTGAAGGCTGCACCTGAAAGGTACCTGCCTATTGTAGCAGCAATAGAACAGTTCTCTGATCTTGAGAAGATGCCATTTGAGGAACTGGTTGGGCGGTTGAAAGCCTATGAGGAAAGATTGAAGCCAGTGACTAGAAGCAAGGACTCATCTGGTCAGCTTCTCCTGACCAAAGCTGAGTGGCTAGAGAGGACAAGAAAGGAGTCCAAATCAGAGCACCAGCGGGGCAATGCCACCAGTGACACCAAAGGTAGAGAAAGAGGGAGAGGAAGATTTACAAAGGGCAGGGGAGGGAAATCCAACCCTGATAACTGTGAGAGAAATGGCAAAAGCAACAAGAAAGACAAGAGAAACATAAGGTGCTTCAATTGTGATAAACTTGGGCACTACTCAAATGAGTGCAAGGCTCCTAGTAGAGGAGAACATGAGGCACATCTTGCACAGGCCCAAGAAGACCAAGAACCTGCCCTGTTGATGGCAAAACTCTCAAAAGACTTGGGTCTATTAGAGGAACAGGGTGTGTTCCCCAAGAGGTTGCCACAGGAAGGGGATACAAGCACCTGATATCTTGATAATGGTGCCAGCAACCACATGACTGGTATTCATTCCCACTTCACTGATCTTGATGAGGGTATCACAGGAAAAGTAAAGTTTGGGGATGGATCAGTGGTTGTAGTCAAAGGGAGAGGTTCAATTGCTTCCAGTGCAAGAATGGTGAGCACAAAGTAGTCACAAATGTGTACTACATACCTGCATTAAGGAGTAACATCCTAAGCCTAGGCCAACTTGATGAAGTGGGCTGTAGGATATTGATGGAGAATGGATTCTTGTGGGTGTATGAAAACAATGGAAGAACCTTAATAAAGGTAAAGAAGTCTGAGAACAGATTGTACAAGATCCATTTGCAGGTAGCTACACCCAAATGTCTATTGACTATGATAAATGAGACTGCCTGGACATGGCATGCAAGGCTTGGGCATTTGAACTTTGAGGCCATAAACCAAATGTCCAAGTTAGGCATGGTCAGAGGTATGCCAAAGATGAACCACAAGTCACAGGTATGTGAGAGTTGCTTGGTAGGAAAGCACAAGAGTCAAGCCTTTCCTGGTTCTAGCAGCTTCAGAGCAAAAGTTCCACTAGAGCTTGTTCATGCAGATTTGTGTGGCCCTTTAGAACCACCCACACTTGCAGGGAACAAGTACTTCATGCTGCTAGTGGATGATTGTTCAAGATACATGTGGGTGTACATACTCAAGTCAAAGGACCAGGCACCTATGGCTTTTCAGCAATTTAAAACCCAGATAGAGGTGGAAGCTGAGTACAAGATTAAGGCTCTAAGGACTGATAGAGGGGGGGAATTCACTTCAAGAACCTTTGAGCAACTATGCAGTGAAGATGGTATTAAGAGGTTCTTTACAGCTCCATATACTCCACAGCATAATGGAGTGGTGGAAAGGAGGAACCAAACTGTGATGGGCATGGTGAGATCAATGTTAAAGGCTATGCATATGCCTTTGCATTTGTGGGCTGAGGCAGTGAGACATTCAGTTTTCTTGTTAAACAGATGTCCAACCAAAGCCTTGGATGGAGTTACCCCCTATGAAAGCCTGTATAATAGGAAGCCTAAGGTTAAACACCTGAGAGTGTTTGGGTGTAAAGGGCATGTGAAAATACCAAATAATCAGGTCAGAAAGTTGGATGATAGGAGTAAACCAATGGTTCATTTGGGTATAGAACCAGGGTCTAAAGCCTATAGAATGTTTGATCCTGATAAAGGTAGAATTGTGGTTAGTAGAGATGTTAAATTTGAAGAGAGAATGCCTTGGAATTGGGAGCAGGATAAACAAGACCAACCAAAGCAAAGGTATGCAGACTTTGGTGTAACAATGACTCAAGGTGCACAGAGTCATAGTCCTTTGGAAGAGACTGAGGTTTCTAATTCCCATGATGATGATGATAATGAAAGTCAAGGGGATTATGGTGATTTTGTGGGTCCTGAAACAGATCATGCTCAGGATTCAGGGGGTGCACAAGATGCACAAGATTCTGATGAAGATATGATTCCCAGATCAGCCTATGATGATACACCTTCAAAGGGATTTAGGAGCATGGAGGATGTGTTTAATAGAACAGATGTTCAACTGCAGATCCCTTTTGAACCTCCGGTGTTTGAGGAATCTGAATTGTTATTAATGAGAGAACCAACTTGTTATGAGCAGGCTAAGAACAAACCAGAGTGGAGGAAGGCTATGCAAGAAGAACTTGATAGCATTGAGAAGAATGGGACTTGGGAATTAGTCCATTGTCCACAAGGGGTGAAGCCAATTGGTTTGAAATGGCTGTTCAAGTTGAAAAAGAATGCAGAAGGGGCAATTACTAGGCATAAAGCTAGATTAGTTGTGAAAGGTTATGTGCAGAAGTATGGTATTGATTATGAAGAGGTGTTTGCCCCTGTAGCAAGGTTAGAGACTGTAAGGATGATTATGGCCTTGGCTGCATCTAATGGGTGGAAAATTCATCATCTTGATGTGAAAACTGCTTTTCTGAATGGAGATCTGAAGGAGGAGGTATATGTGGTTCAACCAGAAGGATTTGTGAAATCTGGTCAAGAACGGAAGGTATACAGGCTTATAAAAGCTCTGTATGGGCTGAAACAGGCACCAAGAGCCTGGAATGAGAAGCTTCATGACACTTTGCTGAAGTTTGGGTTTAAAAGGTGTCCTCAGGAACATGCAGTATACAGAAAGTGTTTTGATGTTGGTTAATTGATAATAGGTGTTTATGTTGATGATATTGTTGTGACTGGGTCTACAATGGATGTTGTTGAGAAGTTTAAGTCTTTGATGAAATCTCAGTTTGAGATGACTGATCTTGGCTTGTTGAAGTATTATTTGGGAATTGAGGTGAGACAAGAAGGTGATGGGATTTTCTTATGTCAATCAGGATATGCTAAGAAGATTTTGGAGGATTATAAAATGTGGGAGTGCAATGCTACCAAGACTCCTATGGATCCAGGGTTAAAGCTGGGAAAAGATGAAGAGTGTGAGCTAGTGGATGTTACTAGATATAGAAGGGTCATTGGATGTTTAAGGTACTTGACTCAAACAAGACCTGACTTGTGTTATGCAGTGGGAATCACAAGTAGGTTCATGGAATCACCAAGAACATCACATTGGCAGGCTGTGAAGCACATATTGAGATATGTGAAAGGAACTATAGATAATGGGGTTTGGTACAAGTATGGTGGAGTTAGTGAATTAGTTGGGTTTAGTGACAGTTCACATGCACCAATTAAATCAGATGGGAAGAGTACTACTGGTGTTGTGTTCTACTATTGTGAAGGACCTGTAAGTTGGGTAAGCCAGAAGCAAGAGACAGTGGCTTTGTCTTCTTGTGAAGCTGAGTTTATGGCTGCCACTGCTGCAGCTCAGCAAGCCGTTTGGTTGAAAAGTTTATTGGAAGAACTTACAGGAAAGAAGATGGGTCCTATACTGTTACATGTGGATAACAAATCAGCTGTGCAGTTAATGAAAAATCCTGTTTTTCATGGAAGATCTAAACACATTGATGTCAGATACCATTATATTCGAGGGTGTGTAGAGAAAGGAATGGTGGTGGTAAGGCATATAAGTGGTAATGAACAAAGAGCTGATATTCTAACCAAAGCTCTTCCGAGGTTAAAGTTTGTGGAAATGAAGAAGCTTTTGGGAGTTGGAGAATTCAAAGAATTAAGGGGGTGATTGTTAGATTGTAGTTCTTTGTATTAGTTTTGTTGTTTTGAATTTGTATGGTTAGTATATGTTTAGTGTAGATGTGTAAATCTTGAAAGTAGAGGGGCTTGATGTGTAAATAGGTTGTTCTTCTAACAACTATAAATAGGTGGCCTTTGTGTGTATTGATGTATCACAACTACTTACTCAATAAACATTTCCTTGCATTTTGTTAGTTAATTCTGTTAATATCATGTTGGGAAATCATACATACCAAAGTAAAATTTGAACACAGAAGGTTGATTTATTCATCTTGAATCTTGATGCTTACTATAACACTATGAGCAATTATATTGTTGTTTTAGGTTAAGGAATTAGTGAGATTACATGGCTAGAAAGTTTTTTGCTTTATGCTTTTGTACTAAACATACAATTGTACCTAGTAAAAATCAAGGTCTGGGGAGAGGGTGAGATGAGGGTAATCTATCTTAGGAGATAGAGAGGCTACTTCTACCGAGTCCCAGCCCAATAAAACTATTACCTGAGAATATAAAGTATAAAATACTAATAACATACTGTGTAGATAAGGAACACAAAACAAAAGGCACTAATAATTACAAATAACATATCGTGTAGATAAGAAAAACAAAACAAAAAGGGACTAATAATAGTAGTAGACTGGAAGTAACATAAAGGGGTGATAAAACTACTAATAATAGTAATAGTAGTAAAAACATAAGAGAAAATCTTTAAATTGCTGCATATTTTTAACAATTTCTTGTATGGTTGATTGGATTTTAATCTTCTGTAGAGTAAAAGTTCAGCTTTCAGACTCTGCTCAGGGCACGCGAAGTCCTATCCGTCACCCCAAACGCATAAATAATTCAAATGTAAGAACTAATCTTGCACTTCTTCTGCTAGAATTACATATAGAAATTGAGGTATTAAAGTGTTATAAACTGAGAATTTCTTTTGTTTTATATTTAATTTTGGGTGTAAACATCACAGGGTGATAATGATACAACTGCAATAAATGAGTCTAATGATAATAACCGTTGTTCATCCACTGCACCCGAGCTAGAAAATTCTTCTTCCGGAAATAATGAAGGATGGAAAAAGATTTCAACCACCGGAGATAAACCTACACCTCGATTCAATGTAATGCATTCTATAATTATCCATTTAAGGATTGTAGTTTAGAGGTGGTAAAATGGGCAGGTCAGGCGGGCTGGGTAACAGGTCAAAACGGGTAATTTTGGTACGCGTTGGAAGGGGTCGGGTTTGAGAGGTTTAGCTGAAATGTTTTTTATCCAGAAATGTTATTTATAATGATCACCATGTCAAATATGATTACAGGAATGTAATTACTTTGATAGCAATATACCTTCTAAATAAAACGATTTACTGTATTCCATCTGTTAATTATAAGGCTTTAACCTTTTCCTTTCAGGTAATATTTGTTTTATTTCATCTGTTAGAGATGAAACGCACTGAATTGACCATTCGTATCGAAACGGGTCAAAACTGGTCACTCTAAGTTTAATACACAATCCTATAATAATATTTACCCTTTGTTCTTGAATAGCATGCTGCAGCTGCAATTGGAAAGAAAATGATTGTTGTTGGTGGTGAATCTGGAAGTGGGCTATTAGAAGATGTGCATGTACAAAAAATAATCTTTTTCTTTCTTTTTGTCAATTTTGTTTGTCAATTACAAAAATCTCAAATTTATAAAGTGCGTACTTATTTTAGGTTCTCAATTTTGAGAATTTTTCATGGACCACAACTTCATCAAGACTATACCTTTCACCATCAAGTCTTCAATTAAAGATTCCGGCATGCAAGGGGCATTGTTTGGTATATTACTACTACTTCTATTTCCTGATGAATTGAACATTCATAGCTACTAAGATTATGTAAGGGCTAAATCTTTTTTTATTTGTCTATATTAGGTGCCTTGGGGGAAAAAAGTGCTTTTAGTTGGAGGGCGTACCACTATGCCTGGTGATCGGGTATCAGGTTGTTTAATCCCAAAAATTCATCAATTTTTAGTTTTCAGTGGTTTGGAAATTCAGAGATCTTTTTTCTAAAGGTAAATAAGTCTTATAAGCTTTGGTTTTGGCAGTGTGGGCATTTGATGCAGAAACAGAGTGTTGGTCTCTTATGGAAGCAAAAGGAGACATCCCGGTATATTTTCAATCATATTTGCATTAGGTGGTGAAACAGGCGGGCTGGGTAATAGGTCAAAAGGGGTCAGTCATATTAGTTGATATAGTATATCCTTTATATGTTGACTAATATGTCAAACCTGCATATGCTCCCCTATTCAAATTTCTTTGGAATTTTAAAACTAATAAACGTGTTAGATATGGTTGTGAAACTATATTACTTTAGTAATTTGATTTTATTAAATAAAATAAATTTAGAAGGTATTTGCATTTGAATACATTTGGGATTGCTTTCAACCTTTTTGAGACCTGCTTGTTGGAAGATTAATAATCAAGATAATCATAAGAATTTAGTATTTAGAAAGTCAAAATTAGAAGTCAAACTGTGTTGTATAAAAAGTCAAAATTATATGTTTGTAAATTAGTCGGTAAGATAAGCGGTTGT
This sequence comes from Flaveria ramosissima, assembly GCA_025215565.1. Lineage (NCBI taxonomy): Eukaryota > Viridiplantae > Streptophyta > Magnoliopsida > Asterales > Asteraceae > Flaveria > Flaveria ramosissima. The sequence goes on along the minus strand of JACVEC010000365.1, from coordinate 292,682 downwards.
TTAACCGCCAAAACCAAAGGGTATAAATGCCCTAATCATGTACGATTATCATGTGTGGAATAACAGCATTTGTGTGTGTAATTGTGTTCCCGATTTGTTCCCTGTTTTCCCACAGGGTTCACTGCACAAATCTGTGCAGAACCCATATCAATTGTTCATCCATGATTGATCCTAATCTACGATCCGAAGGGGCCTCAACACTGCTTGACCAACTTGACCCTTTTCCCTGTTTGGTAAAATCTTGAGCCTAACACGGTTGACCTGTCGGAGGTAAAACTTAACCCACATTGGACTCACTTTTATATAAAATAGGTCAAAGTTGCCACCTTTAATGTTTCTCTTTTTATAACTTTTTCATGAAATATTTCTTGGTATGTATTGATCATTTAAAAGTTTTTTTTTGGTGACCATGAGAACCCGTGCTGGTAAGTGTTAAAAGAACCCTTTGGATTCACATTTAAGTTCCTAGACTATATTTTTGCATGGTTAAGTCTCTTAACTTGTACAATCTCAAGAAAAGGGTCCTTTATATAAACTTCAGGATTTGTTCATGCAAACAAGAATGAATTGTTTGTTGAGCTTTATATGTTAGGAGATTAATCATACAAAAAAGGCATATGAGTAAAAACTAAAATCTGAGGACTTTATTTGAGTTTTCATACGTTTGAGGGATTTAATTCTGTAAAAAACTGCGAAATCGGTAGTTCTTTTGTGTATTGCTAATATCTATAACAAGAGGCAGTTCTTTGCTGACTAAAATTCTTGTCACTATAGGTTGCACGCAGTGGTCACACTGTAGTCCGAGCAGGAGGTTCTTTAATTTTATTTGGAGGTGAAGATATTAAGAGAAGAAAATTAAATGATCTACATATGTTTGATCTAAAATCACTACATGGCTTCCTCTTCATTGCCAGTAAGGAGCTTTTAATAATAACTACTAGTAACATATGTCAATTTCTTTGGAATCTTGATATATGAGCGATTATTGAGTTCGGAAATAAGCCCTTAGACTAATTTTTGCATGATTAAATCCGTAAGTTTTAAAACTTAACACAAGTATCAGCTTTACAAAGTTTTGCCTTTTTGAACTAATCTTGCAAAAAGAAAGATCTTTTCTTTATTTCCTACGAACTTGGAGAATTTAATCATACTAAAAATTCTACTTTGTAATAATAAAATCCATGGACTTTATCTTTAAGTTTGAAATGTTAGTGGGTTAATCATGCAAATATAGAGTCCAGGGACTTGTGTGCAATGTAGGGATAATACTTAGGTGTTTTTGGAAAAATTCACTTGAAAAACAACTACATTGTGATATATAAAATACAATATGGTATAGATTAAGTAAACATATGGAAGTTGGAATTTTGGTATTATTTTATGTTGATATATTACTGTTTTGGATTAGTTTTTTCCTCCACTGGAATTACTCTGAAAAGATTTATAACATTCGAACCCTCGAAGTTGAGAAAAGTTGATTGTTGAACAAAAATCGAGAAAATCTAGTTAACCTCCACTTAAGTTTTCAACATAGTTAGTGGGTGTTTGACTATGCCACTTGGAACTCCTTATCTGATGACCAGTTTTTAAAGTTTGGATAAGCAGATTTTGCTTTTTGTTCCCTAATATTTTAATGGTTAAATAATCACTTTGGAATAATCAGACCCATGACAACAAATCTAATTATCTCAGCCTAAAATAATAGATTACTTACATACCTCCTATAACCTAATTTGAGACACTTGTATTCCCATCTCAAAAATCCTATCTATCTTTGTTCATCATATATCATCTTTGATTCTTCAGTCATTGTATTTATCAGTTCAATAGATCTGCAAGTTATCGGATTCGCCAAATATTGAAACACGTGATTAGTTAATTAGTACAACATTAAACTACACATGCACTTGCAAACACCATTATGTACCATCTGTATTATTACATTTTATTATAAGTTAATGATTATTCAATATCCCCTAATCATTTTGGGACCAAAGTATTCCTTTAATTGGATGATTTGTTGTTAACAGATATATATGGGGAAATTCCTTGGGATCCACTTAAGCACCCTGAACCTTTTTTAATGTTGTTTACACAAGCTATCAACAAACCTTTTTTTAATTTTTTATTTCTATATTTTGTTAGGGGAGCTGGACCTTGTGCCAGAAGCAACCATGTGGCTGCTCTTTATGATGATAAATTGCTTCTAGTATTTGGAGGAACTTCAAAGTCAAAATCTTTGAATGATTTGTACTCCCTTGACTTTGAGACGGTCAGCAAAAATATCAAGTTTTCTTCAACCAACTATCGAAAAGTTGTTTTCAATGATTTATAAAGATTATTTCTCTCTCCTAAAAACGTGCATTTTTTGTTTCAGATGATGTGGTCAAGAATTAAGATACGGGATTTCCATCCATCACCTCGAGCTGGTTGTTGTGGAGTATTGTGTGGGACAAAATGGTATATTGCTGGCGGTGGCAGCAGAAAAAAACGTATATCTCTTAAGCAATAGTTAATAAATGGTAGATTTACAAGTTATTTTCTTGTATCTCTGATGAAAACTCATCAAAAGGGCTAAGCTTTTTTGTGTTTGACATATGTCAAAACTTAATGGACTTTCTCTGAATTCGGTCATAAGTCCCTGGACATTTAATCCCCAAACTCATTAAAACTCAACGAAAAGGTCTGAGACTTTATTGTCGACAAATGTCCTTTTTTGTGCATGATTAAGTCCCTAAATATTGTATGACAGACCTTTTTGTTAAGTTTTTATGTTTTAGGACATGATTGTGAAAAAAAGAAGTTCAGGGACTTATTGTGAATTCAGTGGAAGACCCTTGTTTCTTTTTTAAATTTCTTCCTTTTCTTGCAGACCACCCCTTAAAGTTGAAGATATATACATCATGAGTTGTTTCGTACTTTAATTTTGAAACAAAACAATACAACATCATCTTATGGAACCCCCTAACTTCAGCATAAAAAAATCACGAGTTTGTGTATGTTATATCTCTTAATATACTTTTCTTATTGAATTTAATAGGGCATGCAGAGATATTAGTTTTTGATATTTTAAAACTGGAGTGGTCTGTAGCTCACACATCATCCCAACAATCTATCACCACCAACAAGGTAATGTTCTTTTAGTTTCAAATTTAATATTTATGATTTACCTTCTGTTTGCAACTTCACTGAATGATATTATCTTTTTACAGGGCTTTAGTCTCGTGCTTCTACAAGAAAAGGAAACAGATTATCTGATTGCATTTGGAGGTCTAAAGAAGGAGCCATCAGACCAGGTATGATGGAATCGGAGAATGAATGAAATCGTCTAACTCCACTGGAATAGAAAAACGTTGTTTGTTTTTTCCCAATGAAATGGAATATAGAATTCCTAAAGGAATGCAATTTCATCCATTTGGTTAATTATCATTCATTGGAATGGAATGTTATGATGTAACCCAGTTTTATTTATGTAACCTTCAATAGCAAAAATCTTTTGGAGAATTTTAGAACTGATGAGTTTGTTACACCACAATGCAACCCAAGTTCACATTTTTATCAATGTATGTAACATATTTCAAGTTTTTAGTATTTTACCATGGTATGTAAGTAACCTTCTACGGAAGGTAAAATGATGATGTGGCAATACCCCATGTCATTGAAGAACTGATGCCACATCATGATTTTAATTGCTATAGAAAGTTCCTTAGATACAATGGTAAAAAAAAGTTAAAGCAAGTTATATACAATTAAATAAGTTACTTTTTGGTGTAGTTTACCCAAACTTTACTTGATATACTTTTTTTATTTTCCAGAAAAATAGAAATATACCTTTTTATTATATTCTTATTTGAGGTTTCATTGTTCTTAATAACTATTGTTCATTTAGTTATAAAGTTGACATAGGTTTATACACTGCCACTTTATGTAGTATTAAAGATTGTATATAGTATAAAATTCCATTTCTAAGCTCCAACCATACAAATTAAAGATTTTCCATAGTTCTATTGTTTCAAATCTTGATGGCCTGTTTCTTATATAAGTACTAAATTTTAAATCTATTCTCTTACAGGTTGAAGTCCTAGTGATGGAAAAGAATGAATCATCTATGAGTCGAAGAATGACATTGGCATCTGAAAAACGATTTTCATCTATGGGAGCCACGGTTGGTTCAGTTGGCAGTATGGGGAGACAAAATTTAGCATCAGTAATTGAACATCATGGTTCAGGAAGGAAATCTTTGTCTGAATCTTTGTTAGTGGATTCAAATCCTGGTAATGTTTCACTAAGAAAAGAACAAGTTGATGATGATGCAGCAACGAAATTAACAAGATGTTTGGAAGATGAACGATCCTCATTGGTAACACTGTCATTTTTTCTTAAGGATTTTGACATAAAACATGAGAAACACAGTTTGAAACCGACTATTTTGATCATTTGAAAATGGGAGGTTTTCAATAAATTTTGAAAAGCCATGAGATATAAATCATAGAAGATGGACTTATAAGGTATTTTTATGTGTGTATTCAGCAAAAGTCTATAATGTTTCTTTTCTCTTTTTTTTTTTTTTTTTACAATTCCCCTAAAATAAGCTTACCTAATAATTACCCATTCTTTTTAGGCAAAATGTTCTGTTTGATAATTTTATGTATTATTTATTAAACATTTTCATTGTCACATTTATAAACAACTGATTATGTGCTCATTAAATCTGTAAAGAACATATGCACATCCAAATACCATTTGCTACACCCGTTTTTATTACAACTTATGCGATTTTGATTATTTGAAATTACAATTCACTTCCAAAACGTACATGCAAACACTCCTAAATTATTTATTTATTTTCAGCCTATGGAGCAAACAAGAAAACAATCAGCCGAAGAAAATTCTTCCATGATGGAACCTGAAAACACTGAAAAGGATGAAAAAGAAAGAAATGACGATACCATTCCCTTCCAAGAAACAGATGGAAAATCAGGCTTTTTTACGGGTTCTTCAAGTATATACCAATTATATGAAATCAAAATGTCGGCTTTAATACGGAAAAATGGGATTCTTGAAGGACAATTAGCAGCTGCATTGGCAGCCCGGGAAGCTGCGGAAAAGAACCTTTCTTGTGCCATAAGAAGCCGGCAAGAAGTCGAAAAAAGATTAAATGACACTTTAAAAGATATGGAATTAATGAAAGAGAAATTAGTTCTGGTAGAAATGGCACAAGAAGAAGCAAATAGTTTGTCAAATATTGTGCATTCTGATCATGTGAAGCTTGAGCATGATGTTGCTTTTTTAAAGGCGGTTTTGGATGATACACAAAAGGTATTCTAATGCATAAGATATCCCAAACCGTTATATTTTTATTGCGATAACATTTACGTGATCATATTTGATTCGCTGATTATTTAGTAAAAGAGCACAAATCTTGAGACAATAGTGTTTCCAGTTAACCCAACACAACCACCCGACCCGCTTTTGAATGTATTAAAATGTTTCCTGCCTTGGCCAGTTCCCTTACCAAGCTGATCAATTTCTACACATATAAAACCCGTGTTAGTAGTTACTAATTAGAGTTCATGAACTCTTATTTTGTAGGAATTGCATTTAACCAAAGGAGTCCTTTCGGGAGAAAGAGCAAGAGCATTTCAGCTGCAGGTACACTTCTGATCATTCTAATAAGTTGTAAAAAAAAACCCGAAATAAAAACTTTAACAAACTAAATATAAATGTTTAAAGGTTATATGTTTTCTGGGTTGGGTTGATGCTTCATACATAGGCAGTTAATTTCAGTCAAGTGAACATCACTCAATTGGTTATGTATATTCATGATTATGCATGCCACATGTTACAGTTTAATGGGATTTTAGATATTTATGTATTTTCATGTTACACAATCGGTACACGATATAGGGTATATTGTGTTATTTCAGTCTAAAGATGCATGAAATCGCGCCAACTCTTTGGCTTTTGGTATGAACATATGCAGGTTGAAGTTTTCCATTTGAAGCAGAGACTGCAATCAATGGAGAATCGAACACCAACTCCTAGAAAACCATTTCATGGATAATTTATTTCTTAAAACAAAACCATGGTTTTGTAAGATCTTGATATCCATGATGTAAATTTTCCACTTGTAATTGGCCCAAACATCAAATTTGAAGGTAGTATTCATGTTATATTTTGTGCATATTTTGTGGTATACTAGATGTGATTTTTATCGGATGTCAAAATCTGAAGTTATCACTGATGTGACATAAGAAGTTCCAATTGGTAGAGTTGTTTGTTTGACATTTATTCAGTGTCGGTTTTATCTTTTATCTTAACAATTCCTTGATTTCCTAGGATAAGCATATTATTACCTGCACTTTGTAAAATTTGAATCTCTAACATTTTGATTGTAGGGTGCATCACTTGGCTATTTTACCTAGCAAACAAAAAGAATTGTGCTCTTTAGTACACAAAATGCAAAAAGGGTCGTGCTTAATATACAAATGAGTGAGTAAAGAAGAAAATATTAAATATTTAAAATCTGGGATTATGCTGCTTTTTATAATTTAGAGTTAATTATGTAGTTTATTGTTATTGAAAATAATAGGTTTGCGTACTAAAGTTTTTGTAATAGGTTGAAGTATTGTGTTTTTAATTTTGTAATAAAAGTTGGTATTAAAACTAACACTCAGTTAATTTTTCTATTAAATTTATATTAAATAACTAAAATACATGTTGAGGGACTACTTTTGGGGTTAATAGTTGGAAAAGGGGAGGGGGATTTGGTGATGATGGTCGGTAATGATGATGATGAGGGTTCAATGGTTGGTGATGGTGGTGGGTGGTTGGTTGGAGATTAGGGTTTTACAAGGGAAACGGAGATTTGGTGATGATGGCCTATGGTGATGATGATGAGGATAACTGAGATGAATGGCAGTGGTTTAAGTGTATCGGATTTTGAAGATGATATAATGTGGTGGTGAGTGGCGGTGATGGGCAGTGATGGTGGTGAAAATAATATTGTCCAGATGTAATTCAATATATATGTACATATATGTGTGTGTATATATATAGAGAGTTATACATAATATAAATTATTTTAATCAAATTACACAAATAGTCCCCTCTTATTCACATACATAATCCCTCTAATTTACGTAAGTAATCCTATAAACGTCTTTTAGTGCTAATACCCAAATTTGTTATACAATTAAAAGTGGGTACTTAAACTTATTATTCTTTTTGTTTAGTACTTAAACCTGTTATTTTTATAAACTACAGACCATTTCGGTAGTTAATATGCTTGTTTTTCTGACTCAATTAATTGGATTCAATTAAAATGAACTTGGATTAACCACCTTTCTTTTTAGAAAATGTAGGGAATAAATTTAATTTAGTCAACGGGTACATGTCAACAATAAGTTCTATTTTAGTCATATGTTTTTATTATTTTAATAAAGCTAGCATAGGTGGAAACTGGTTAGCAAGTAGTGGGCAATTTAATTTCCTAATCCGTAGGTGAAATAGGTTTTTCTAATTTAACGTATATGCTACAAGTACCAAATAAAATAAATAGAGCAAGCACTAAAAGTAGTAAATTCCCTACTTTGTGTTTTTGTGTGATCTTAGACTTAAACTAATAATCAGCATCAAAGTAAGGATGAAGCAAGAACAAGTTGCAATAGCAAGAAGTGATCAACGAGATTCAACCAGCAGGAGTAAGAAGCAAGAAAACAATAGCAAGAGCTAAAATCAAGATTAAGATGTGATTGTAAGGATTAATCTTGATCTGATCACTGTGTATGAGTCAATAATAAGTTCTATTTTGGTCACATTTTTATCATTGTAGTAGATATGAATGGTTAGCAAGTAGTGGGTTAGTGAGTAAGTTAGTTTTCTAATCTTTGGGTGCAAGTAAGCAGTTAATTCATGTTCCACTATGTGTTTTTTAATTTATTTTTATTTTGTGATCTATTAGTTTGTTGTATTTTTATAATGATAGGATTAGATTAGTTGTATTCTTGTCATTGATTGTTTTCATTTTTTATAAGTAAATCCCTCTCTAAATTTCGAGCTGTCATGTCTACCATTAATAATGAAAACTCTCACTGTAAATTGTAAATACATCGATGAACAACCTCGCTCAGGGTTGTAACCTTTCTCCCTACCTTGAAACTTACATCCACAAACTACCTTGGGTGGAAAACTCAAATGTAAGCATTTGTACATGGGCTCGATCTCTTCAGATTCATCGATAGCGCTCATCCTACTCCTACCCTGACACCGAAACATATGGTTCCCCATAAAGATCTTTCTGACATGATTTGTCTAGTTTGGCTTGGTAGTACACGTCAAACAACAGCCACATAGGTTGAAACAATTATTAGATCTTAGGGTTTATTGTATGAGCTCACAACTTCAAACCATGACAGACTTCATGCAAGCTATAAAACCATTGTTGAAGAACTTTCAGTTCTCAGAAAGAAACTGGACCCAAAAGGTCCAGACTAGAGCAAGCTAGTTACAAACCAATTCATGTTGTCATCCATGCGAACCTGTAACCAGTGACCTCACAACCTCTACATTTAAATATGGTCTTTTCGGTCTCTTCTTTTGAACACTATAAGTTATTAAGTATTATGTTATATTTATGGATAATTTTACAAAATATATTTGGCTTTATCCACTTAAAAAGATCATATTCCCTCTCACAACTACGGTGAGCGTGGACAACGCCATTTTGTTGAATGTGGACTCACTCCCCTCTCACACACTAAGCTTACTTGTTGGCCTTTGCACTCACCATTGCTTATCTTATAAACCATTTAACAACTCCCATTCTCCAAAATTCTTCCCACTACCATTGTCTCTTTAACATATACCCTAACAAAATTGTGTTACTTTGTCTATTTGTGTTATCCTTGGCCTCGTCTAATCGTTTTGTTGTGGTTGGATAAAAAAAAACAAGTTAGTTTAAGAGACTTAAACTACTAATTAGTCCTCATAGGGAATCGGTGAAAAGTGTAAAGCTTTGTACCTAATTAACTATGTATGAAAACAAATACTGATTATGAGTTAATATTTAGAAACTAATGCAAATCAAGTAACTTAGTTAAAGTTTTATGAAATCTAGAAATAGAAAAACAATCACTTTGGGGATCTGAATTCATAGATTCATAAAAACTTGTTAACTTAGCTCGGAGAACACATGGACATGAAATTGTAATATTTAGTTAAAGTGATAGTAGGACAAGTTTTAATAATAACTCGCAGCCCAATTACCCAATCATAGATGCCAAACACCCCCTAATTACCAAACCATTCACGATGCAAGGAAACCTAAATCGAATGATAATAGACGGATATTTGAAACATAAATAATTCATTTAAATTAACCAAACCATAATTTAATTCATACCATCACTAAAAAACAATCTAATAAATCTAGGTTAAACAAAATAACCATGACTCTTACATGAACACATCACCCAGAGATGATCACAAAGGAGATTAGCCGCTTATTAGCATAAGTGGATCTTTAATAATTGATTGGAGGTTGCTGATATGTTGCTTGATTATGGTGAAACCGTGGTGCAAGAAACTCCCAGAATTGCCTTCAAAGCATCCAAAATTCTTAGGGGAAAAGTCATATTTGAAACCCTAATGATTGGATTCAAATATGGAAGAAAAACCTCAAAATTTGGAGGTTGTTAGGGTGACCGGCGTATCTATGCCCACCCTAGATGTGCCAGGTGTGATGTTGTAACTTGTTCTTTGGATTATGTCCTAGATATAGTGACCGATACAATGCTTTGTGTATTGATATGCTCATGGGTACGGTGGTGCCTGATTTGACTTTATCTTTCACGTAATTGTACTTTAATCCTTCCACTTGTTCTAATACTTATGCGGAGCTCCCAAACATGTACTTTTTTCCTTCTAGCACCTACAAACACTGACATACTCAAAGCAAACATGTTCCACCCTAATAATCATATAAATAACACAATTAAACATTATAAACATCAAATAAACACCCTATGATCACCCATCCTCACTCCCCACACAAATCACCTTTGGTCCAAACCATGTTTTCTTTGTTGGCTACTCACTCACTCAACGTGCCTTATGAACTAGAGTATACTCATATTATCATGTTATATTTGTTTAGAATGAATTCCCATTTGAAAAAAAAAACTTAATAATACTACCACCATACCATCCTCCTCTCTAAACACATGGTTTGTCGTAAGTTTACCTCTTCTTATACTCACACACCACCGACCTATCCTGTTACATTAATCAAAACTTCTTGTCCTTCACTTGAAACCACCGTTATTCCTATTCTATCTTCCCGACCTATAATCACTCATTCTTCTCTATTAACTTGCCATCTTATCTCTTTTGCCACACTTTTGAATACAACCTCTTCCCCCTTCATCGTCGTTAAACATCACACCTTTAAAACCCCAAACTCAAGCCACTCCTATACCCAACCCTTGTTACCAAAATTATGATTTTATTTTTTTATATCTCCACTAATGCACCCTTCATCAAACCATCAAATGTACTTCATGCCATTATACACGCTCCATACAGTGAGTTCGAGATGCCCTCAAACGAAATCATACTTGTACACTTGTTTTTTCTAACTTCTCCAAACATCTTTTCTAATTAGGGTCTTCTAAAACAAAAACAATATGACGGAATCATTGATTGCCTAAAACTCTAATTAGCAGCCAAAGTCTTTCATCACCCTAATGTTAACAATGCCAAAACCTTCAATGATTCTATAAAGCCGGCGACCCGTCGTATCATTCTCTCCCTTACCATCGTCAAGTCATGTAAAAATCTAAATAACCTAGATTGCTAGGATAAAAAGGCATCGTATCTACAACGTGCATATCTTTAGTATTACACTTTTGTTTGATTATGAAAAAAAATAGAAATTCATTTAGATATTGAATTAAACTAAAAACAAACTACAAATATTAAAAAGCAAGAAAAAACAAAACATGGAAGTTTTGCTTTCGTTCCTACTTGGTCACCTTTAATAGTGTAATCTTTTGCTTTTATTACTCCTTGTCATTACTTTACTTTCAGTTCTATTTATGAAACACTTTCATAACGCAATTTATCTTTAGAGGAGTATAGCTTGCAACAACATAACAACTAACATATAATACTTATAAAAATAATTTTGTATATTTGACATTTAATATTTATTAATATTTTTTAACGAAGTCAAATGAGTATATAGCAAGTAACAAAACCATATTAGAAAGAAAAATCTAAAATAACTCTTTTGAATTATGTTTGGCTAATGCTAAGGAAGTAAGCATTTGTTACTTCTACTTCTAAACGTTAGTTGACACATTAGAAACCTAATTGAGTAAGTGAGGTATAGATACATATCCTATCTCGTCTCAGAAGTCCATTTACCAAACTAATTCGACATCCAAAATCCTAACATTCACATTCTTGGTTGTCGCCTTCATGCTTAACCATGAGCCCTTGCCTGCCGCTCTTACTCAACACCGACCACCAACGCCACCTACAACCCCATGAATCAAGCCTCACTTGTATCACGCTCTCCATTTAGGTCCATTGTGATTTTATTTTTATTGTTACGCTTTGTGGAAAATATAAGATATGACATATATTTTTATTTGATACTAACAAAATTTTGAAGTTCGGGATGCTTGTAAAATTCTTCCATCTAAAGGCATTGTTATGCCGTTGGATGTAAGTGGTTGTCAAGTACAATCAATGTTAATTGGTCTTGCTTCTTTAGTTGTCGTAACAAGCCCGGCGTCAAACTTTCTATTAGTATGATAAATCAACGTGTTCCTTAACTTGATATAGATCATACTATTTTAATACTAAAATACTATAAAAGATTTATCCCAACCAACGACTTCATCTACGATTCAGGAGATGTACGTTACATTACAAATAACAATCTTTAAACACTTCTTTTGTCATAAAGGATTCCTAGATCGGCTTATTTAAATTTAAATTTTATTCTAAAGGTACATGTAAACTCTAAAGATGGAAACTAGTGTTGCCACCTAAAGATAATTATTTGACGAGAATCCAATAGGTCGTAACTCTTCTTGTTTGATAAACATTGTGCTATATTTTCATGACCGCGTTTAGTGAAGAAATCTTTTGTGACTGTTGTGCGATTACAACAGCAGTGGACGGGCTTTGCTCCAACACAACTTGGTATCCGTCACCCCAGTTATCCATTCCTTCTGCCATGACTTGCCAAAATGTTGTGCCCGAACATGACCCGTCATTTTTAGCACTTTCGTAAGCCATATTGAATATGTTTTCAAAGTAGTCATCCCTTGCTTTGACGGTGTAACCTGTTGACCACGAGGACTTGCCAAATTCAGCGATGAGTAATGGCTTTTTTAAGATGGCTTTGCAGTCTTCAATATGGGCTTTAATCCATTTTCGTACAAATTCAGCTTGAGCTTCGGCGCTTCCTCCGGAAACCCTATATATGTCACAAGTCAAAATATGTATGCGATAATAAAATAAAATGACCGCTAAACGTTATGTTTTTTTAAACAAGCTAGCATTTCGTCGAGTAACAGCGTAAGCATTCCGTCGCGTAAGCATTAATAGCGAGCTAGGCATTGGAGTTGGCTAAGCTAGTACGTAGTGTAACTAAGTTTGAAATCAAATATATATGGAGAAACTCATTGTGTTTGATGGTGCAAATAAACCGAAGATACGGACCATTGATCCGGATATATATGGATTGTAGCGAAATCCACGTTGTTGATGCGGTTGTTTGAAATGAAGTCGGTGCCAACTTCGTAGCCCGGATTGTTTTGCTTCTTATCAGGCATGGACTCCCCGTAAAACCCTTCCAGCCCAATTTCAAGAAGATGATTCTTGTCAATGGATTTGATTTCAGCTGCCATTTCGACTATCCATTCCTACAAGAAGAATTGAAGACGTTTTGTTATTACAAGTTCATGCATGCACACGCAGACCAAATATTTTCGAGGTTTGATTTTTGCATCGGTCTATCTAACGAACCACGAAGACTAAACTATTTCCTTGACCAGGTTATATGTATATTTTTGATGGTGCGTTTCACACACGTATGTGTTAGCGTTTAGCTATTGAACAAGAGTGATTAACCTGGAGCGTCTTCCCCGACAGATCGGACTGGCAACGAGGTTCGTTCATCAGCTCCCAAGAAAAGATGGTGGGATCGTCCTTATACGCAACACCAGTGATTGAGTTGAGTCTCATAAGAATGCTCTGTAAGTACGTTGAATAATATTTTCAACATGCACAACAATATACAAATTAAATATATATGATAGAAAATCAATATCCATACCTTCACATGGTTCTTGTAATATCCTTTAACGACAACGTTTGAGAAGAATTCATCATCGTTGTTCAAGTACTGGCCTCCATGATCCCTAGCCCATTGAACGTATTGTCGTTTACCTCCAAAATCATCCCAGTTATTGACCAAGCTTAGAATTAAGCGAAGCCCATGTTTTTTGGCTTCTGATATCACAAAATCCAATCCCTAAAGTGGAAAATTAAGGTGGTTATAACAAGCTAGAACTTAACATTAAACTTGTAATTCATGCTCAAACTACGTACATCATTATAGTTACTTACATTTATTTTAATATACATCCTAGCAGCCTTGAAATATATATATAGTAACGTTTAGCCAGTTTAAATAAAATTAAAAATATATGTTTAAAGAAAACAGAAAGAAGGAAATTGGTGGATGAGTATATTTACAACCTTAAACATGTCCTCATTGTAAACACCAGGAGAGGTTTGTAGGGGTTTGCTGCCGCCATCACTAAAAGCCCAGGTCCTAACGATGTTCATTCCTACTTTTGATGCTTCTCGGAAAGCATCTGAGACCTTTGTTTTCGTAGTTGGATCGGAAGCCATACATATTAACCAGTAGGCGTTAAAGCCATTAAAATACATCGGCTTTCCATTAAGCATGAAATGATGTGTCCTTGTCTCTGCAAAGCTGCCATTAACAACGCTTGTTGCATTTGCACTTCCTGGCATGGTTGATTGAGCTAGGTATCAGTTGATTCTTGGTAAATTAAGTGGAAGCAGGATTGATATGGAAGGTTTGTAGTGTGTTTATTCGATACGGTGTCCTGACTATTTATACGTAGTGCCACACATACACATGGCGAGGTTGAGCTCATCATCTTGCTTGCTTGTATAACTCAGAAACACCCATGCATGGCTCCATACTTTTTGTTGCATGCATGATGCAATTAAACCAACAACTTTAACTTTAAATCCAATATAGCATCATACGTTTCCATTCCGTTGGTGTCAATGGCAAAGTATAAGGCATGTTGTAATCGTTTTCATGTGTTCGTTTGAAATCTTTTTTTGTCTTTTGTTTAATATATATATACATATATATACGTATATATAAATATGGGTCTGGTAGTATCTCTCTTTCCATATAATATACATATACATAAGTCTTTATATCAATATTGTAATGTGTATGAGGTCATCTTGCACAATCTCCAATTTGCATGTTTATTTATGAATGTGATGTCAGTTTAGTTGTTTCATCTAAGAAACATATAAATTTCAAGTGAACCAACTTTATAGTCAAAGTTTGCATTTTGTCTTGTCCAAGTTGTACGTTGCGTAATTTAGAACGAACCTTCAAAAACGACAAACACGGTTGTTGAGGCCGTTAAACTTTAGAGAACTCATTTCAACTACATGAGACTCAGGAAGGATTTTGCATGAGACGCTTGTAAATATTACATATAATATAAATATACGATGAATCATGTTATAGTTTAAGGAAAACAAATGAGCATTCCTCATCATTAATATTTGTAATATTGAGTATTTTCTTATTTCAAAAAAGAACATCATGAAAGAAATAAGAAAAGAGAATGATTGCTGTAGCTCGCAAGAGTAATTCTTTAAGTTTTTTAAACATTATGTATGTTTAACTCATTAATTTTTATATTTACTATTTATTTAAGATATAAGTGAATTTTTCTGTACCGGTAAATGATATTTGGCATTTAAAAATCTAGTTATTATTTGTTTCTAAATAAAATGCATCTTTATTTTACTTATAGTGCCTAAATTTCATAAGCTTCGTTTCATGACCTTTTACTCATGACAAGTGAAATATAAATATAATAATATAAACTTTATAATTTAACATGTGAAATTGAATTAGTATTATTAACAGAGAAAACCAACAATGTGCTACATCAAACGATTACGAATGATTACAAAGGAGGGTATCATCGGATCTGCTTAGAATGAAAAACAACACCAAGAAATTAAATCTAACTGATTTATCATTCCTCTATTTTGAATCCACAAAGATGCGAGTAACTTGAGAACTATACACTTTCTCCGGGCTTGGATATTTGTAAATGAAAATTTTTTGATTTCTTACTTTCCAAATACATCATAAAGTCTCCAAAATTATTGCATTGTGTTACCATTTCATGACCCTGTAGAGCTTGAGCCTCCGTTCATTGCCATTACGACATCCGTGACCTCAGTACCTCGGTATTTTACGCCAAAGCATTATTCAGCTCCTAGACTTGTGTTGCGCATTTGCATTCCACCAAGGACGACGTGACTTGTAGTTCTGTCTCCATCCCCGCAAAGTAGACATTTCGAGTTAACATTTAAGCCTCTCTTTACAATCAACTCTTTTGTTGGGATTCTATTTAAAACGTACCGCTTGCCATCCAAACAAGTACACCTTTGGATGTAGCATTTTTGTTCCATATGTTACGAATCTTCACCGTCACACCATCTATGTCTCTATCATCAATCTCGTTTCGTGTACCGAGATCGAACATGCACCACCTTATCTTTTTATCATTTTCGTCGAATCTCTTGCATTTACTTACCAGGCTCTCTACTTGGTCACCTTTAATAGTGTAATCTTTTTCTTTTATTACTCCTTGTCATTACTTTACTTTCAGTTCTATTTATGAAACACTTTCATAACGCAATTTATCTTTAGAGGAGTATAGCTTGTAACAACATAACAACTAACATATAATACTAATAAATTTTTTTTGTATATTTGACATTTGATATTTATTAATATTTTTTAACGAAGTCAAATGAGTATATAGCAAGTAACAAAACCATATTAGAAAGAAAAATCTAAAATAACTCTTTTGAATTATGTTTGGCTAATGCTAAGGAAGTAAGCATTTGTTACTTCTACTTCTAAACGTTAGTTGACACATTAGAAACCTAATTGAGTAAGTGAGGTATAGATACATATCCTATCTCGTCTCAGAAGTCCATTTTACCAAACTAATTCGACATCCAAAATCCTAACATTCACATTCTTGGTTGTCGCCTTCATGCTTAACCATGAGCCCTTGCCTGCCGCTCTTACTCAACACCGACCACCAACGCCACCTACAACCCCATGAATCAAGCCTCACTTGTATCACGCTCTCCATTTAGGTCCATTGTGATTTTATTTTTATTGTTACGCTTTGTGGAAAATATAAGATATGACATATATTTTTATTTGATACTAACAAAATTTTGAAGTTCGGGATGCTTGTAAAATTCTTCCATCTAAAGGCATTGTTATGCCGTTGGATGTAAGTGGTTGTCAAGTACAATCAATGTTAATTGGTCTTGCTTCTTTAGTTGTCGTAACAAGCCCGGCGTCAAACTTTCTATTAGTATGATAAATCAACGTGTTCCTTAACTTGATATAGATCATACTATTTTAATACTAAAATACTATAAAAGATTTATCCCAACCAACGACTTCATCTACGATTCAGGAGATGTACGTTACATTACAAATAACAATCTTGAAACACTTCTTTTGTCATAAAGGATTCCTAGATCGGCTTATTTAAATTTAAATTTTATTCTAAAGGTACATGTAAACTCTAAAGATGGAAACTAGTGTTGCCACCTAAAGATAATTATTTGACGAGAATCCAATAGGTCGTAACTCTTCTTGTTTGATAAACATTGTGCTATATTTTCATGACCGCGTTTAGTGAAGAAATCTTTTGTGACTGTTGTGCGATTACAACAGCAGTGGACGGGCTTTGCTCCAACACAACTTGGTATCCGTCACCCCAGTTATCCATTCCTTCTGCCATGACTTGCCAAAATGTTGTGCCCGAACATGACCCGTCATTTTTAGCACTTTCGTAAGCCATATTGAATATGTTTTCAAAGTAGTCATCCCTTGCTTTGACGGTGTAACCTGTTGACCACGAGGACTTGCCAAATTCAGCGATGAGTAATGGCTTTTTTAAGATGGCTTTGCAGTCTTCAATATGGGCTTTAATCCATTTTCGTACAAATTCAGCTTGAGCTTCGGCGCTTCCTCCGGAAACCCTATATATGTCACAAGTCAAAATATGTATGCGATAATAAAATAAAATGACCGCTAAACGTTATGTTTTTTTAAACAAGCTAGCATTTCGTCGAGTAATAGCGTAAGCATTCCGTCGCGTAAGCATTAATAGCGAGCTAGGCATTGGAGTTGGCTAAGCTAGTACGTAGTGTAACTAAGTTTGAAATCAAATATATATGGAGAAACTCATTGTGTTTGATGGTGCAAATAAACCGAAGATACGGACCATTGATCCGGATATATATGGATTGTAGCGAAATCCACGTTGTTGATGCGGTTGTTTGAAATGAAGTCGGTGCCAACTTCGTAGCCCGGATTGTTTTGCTTCTTATCAGGCATGGACTCCCCGTAAAACCCTTCCAGCCCAATTTCAAGAAGATGATTCTTGTCAATGGATTTGATTTCAGCTGCCATTTCGACTATCCATTCCTACAAGAAGAATTGAAGACGTTTTGTTATTACAAGTTCATGCATGCACACGCAGACCAAATATTTTCGAGGTTTGATTTTTGCATCGGTCTATCTAACGAACCACGAAGACTAAACTATTTCCTTGACCAGGTTATATGTATATTTTTGATGGTGCGTTTCACACACGTATGTGTTAGCGTTTAGCTATTGAACAAGAGTGATTAACCTGGAGCGTCTTCCCCGACAGATCGGACTGGCAACGAGGTTCGTTCATCAGCTCCCAAGAAAAGATGGTGGGATCGTCCTTATACGCAACACCAGTGATTGAGTTGAGTCTCATAAGAATGCTCTGTAAGTACGTTGAATAATATTTTCAACATGCACAACAATATACAAATTAAATATATATGATAGAAAATCAATATCCATACCTTCACATGGTTCTTGTAATATCCTTTAACGACAACGTTTGAGAAGAATTCATCATCGTTGTTCAAGTACTGGCCTCCATGATCCCTAGCCCATTGAACGTATTGTCGTTTACCTCCAAAATCATCCCAGTTATTGACCAAGCTTAGAATTAAGCGAAGCCCATGTTTTTTGGCTTCTGATATCACAAAATCCAATCCCTAAAGTGGAAAATTAAGGTGGTTATAACAAGCTAGAACTTAACATTAAACTTGTAATTCATGCTCAAACTACGTACATCATTATAGTTACTTACATTTATTTTAATATACATCCTAGCAGCCTTGAAATATATATATAGTAACGTTTAGCCAGTTTAAATAAAATTAAAAATATATGTTTAAAGAAAACAGAAAGAAGGAAATTGGTGGATGAGTATATTTACAACCTTAAACATGTCCTCATTGTAAACACCAGGAGAGGTTTGTAGGGGTTTGCTGCCGCCATCACTAAAAGCCCAGGTCCTAACGATGTTCATTCCTACTTTTGATGCTTCTCGGAAAGCATCTGAGACCTTTGTTTTCGTAGTTGGATCGGAAGCCATACACATTAACCAGTAGGCGTTAAAGCCATTAAAATACATCGGCTTTCCATTAAGCATGAAATGATGTGTCCTTGTCTCTGCAAAGCTGCCATTAACAACGCTTGTTGCATTTGCACTTCCTGGCATGGTTGATTGAGCTAGGTATCAGTTGATTCTTGGTAAATTAAGTGGAAGCAGGATTGATATGGAAGGTTTGTAGTGTGTTTATTCGATACGGTGTCCTGACTATTTATACGAAGTGCCACACATACACATGGCGAGGTTGAGCTCATCATCTTGCTTGCTTGTATAACTCAGAAACACCCATGCATGGCTCCATACTTTTTGTTGCATGCATGATGCAATTAAACCAACAACTTTAACTTTAAATCCAATATAGCATCATACGTTTCCATTCCGTTGGTGTCAATGGCAAAGTATAAGGCATGTTGTAATCGTTTTCATGTGTTCGTTTGAAATCTTTTTTTGTCTTTTGTTTAATATATATATACATATATATACGTATATATAAATATGGGTCTGGTAGTATCTCTCTTTCCATATAATATACATATACATAAGTCTTTATATCAATATTGTAATGTGTATGAGGTCATCTTGCACAATCTCCAATTTGCATGTTTATTTATGAATGTGATGTCAGTTTAGTTGTTTCATCTAAGAAACATATAAATTTCAAGTGAACCAACTTTATAGTCAAAGTTTGCATTTTGTCTTGTCCAAGTTGTACGTTGCGTAATTTAGAACGAACCTTCAAAAACGACAAACACGGTTGTTGAGGCCGTTAAACTTTAGAGAACTCATTTCAACTACATGAGACTCAGGAAGGATTTTGCATGAGACGCTTGTAAATATTACATATAATATAAATATACGATGAATCGTGTTATAGTTTAAGGAAAACAAATGAGCATTCCTCATCATTAATATTTGTAATATTGAGTATTTTCTTATTTCAAAAAAGAACATCATGAAAGAAATAAGAAAAGAGAATGATTGCTGTAGCTCGCAAGAGTAATTCTTTAAGTTTTTTTAAACATTATGTATGTTTAACTCATTAATTTTTATATTTACTATTTATTTAAGATATAAGTGAATTTTTCTGTACCGGTAAATGATATTTGGCATTTAAAAATCTAGTTATTATTTGTTTCTAAATAAAATGCATCTTTATTTTACTTATAGTGCCTAAATTTCATAAGCTTCGTTTCATGACCTTTTACTCATGACAAGTGAAATATAAATATAATAATATAAACTTTATAATTTAACATGTGAAATTGAATTAGTATTATTAACAGAGAAAACCAACAATGTGCTACATCAAACGATTACGAATGATTACAAAGGAGGGTATCATCGGATCTGCTTAGAATGAAAAACAACACCAAGAAATTAAATCTAACTGATTTATCATTCCTCTATTTTGAATCCACAAAGATGCGAGTAACTTGAGAACTATACACTTTCTCCGGGCTTGGATATTTGTAAATGAAAATTTTTTGATTTCTTACTTTCCAAATACATCATAAAGTCTCCAAAATTATTGCATTGTGTTACCATTTCATGACCCTGTAGAGCTTGAGCCTCCGTTCATTGCCATTACGACATCCGTGACCTCAGTACCTCGGTATTTTACGCCAAAGCATTATTCAGCTCCTAGACTTGTGTTGCGCATTTGCATTCCACCAAGGACGACGTGACTTGTAGTTCTGTCTCCATCCCCGCAAAGTAGACATTTCGAGTTAACATTTAAGCCTCTCTTTACAATCAACTCTTTTGTTGGGATTCTATTTAAAACGTACCGCTTGCCATCCAAACAAGTACACCTTTGGATGTAGCATTTTTGTTCCATATGTTACGAATCTTCACCGTCACACCATCTATGTCTCTATCATCAATCTCGTTTCGTGTACCGAGATCGAACATGCACCACCTTATCTTTTTATCATTTTCGTCGAATCTCTTGCATTTACTTACCAGGCTCTCTACTTGGTCACCTTTAATAGTGTAATCTTTTTCTTTTATTACTCCTTGTCATTACTTTACTTTCAGTTCTATTTATGAAACACTTTCATAACGCAATTTATCTTTAGAGGAGTATAGCTTGTAACAACATAACAACTAACATATAATACTAATAAATTTTTTTTGTATATTTGACATTTGATATTTATTAATATTTTTAACGAAGTCAAATGAGTATATAGCAAGTAACAAAACCATATTAGAAAGAAAAATCTAAAATAACTCTTTTGAATTATGTTTGGCTAATGCTAAGGAAGTAAGCATTTGTTACTTCTACTTCTAAACGTTAGTTGACACATTAGAAACCTAATTGAGTAAGTGAGGTATAGATACATATCCTATCTCGTCTCAGAAGTCCATTTTACCAAACTAATTCGACATCCAAAATCCTAACATTCACATTCTTTGTTGTCGCCTTCATGCTTAACCATGAGCCCTTGCCTGCCGCCCTTACTCAACACCGACCACCAACGCCGCCTACAACCCCATGAATCAAGCCTCACTTGTATCACGCTCTCCATTTAGGTCCATTGTGATTTTATTTTTATTGTTACGCTTTGTGGAAAATATAAGATATGACATATATTTTTATTTGATACTAACAAAATTTTGAAGTTCGGGATGCTTGTAAAATTCTTCCATCTAAAGGCATTGTTATGCCGTTGGATGTAAGTGGTTGTCAAGTACGATCAATGTTAATTGGTCTTGCTTCTTTAGTTGTCGTAACAAGCCCGGCGTCAAACTTTCTATTAGTATGATAAATCAACGTGTTCCTTAACTTGATATAGATCACACTATTTTAATACTAAAATACTATAAAAGATTTATCCCAACCAACGACTTCATCTACGATTCAGGAGATGTACGTTACATTATAAATAACAATCTTGAAACACTTCTTTTGTCATAAAGGATTCCTAGATCGGCTTATTTAAATTTAAATTTTATTCTAAAGGTACATGTAAACTCTAAAGATGGAAACTAGTGTTGCCACCTAAAGATAATTATTTGACGAGAATCCAATAGGTCGTAACTCTTCTTGTTTGATAAACATTGTGCTATATTTTCATGACCGCGTTTAGTGAAGAAATCTTTTGTGACTGTTGTGCGATTACAGCAGCAGTGGACGGGCTTTGCTCCAACACAACTTGGTATCCGTCACCCCAGTTATCCATTCCTTCTGCCATGACTTGCCAAAATGTTGTGCCCGAACATGACCCGTCATTTTTAGCACTTTCGTAAGCCATATTGAATATGTTTTCAAAGTAGTCATCCCTTGCTTTGACGGTGTAACCTGTTGACCACGAGGACTTGCCAAATTCAGCGATGAGTAATGGCTTTTTTAAGATGGCTTTGCAGTCTTCAATATGGGCTTTAATCCATTTTCGTACAAATTCAGCTTGAGCTTCGGCGCTTCCTCCGGAAACCCTATATACGTCACAAGTCAAAATACGTATGCGATAATAAAATAAAATGACCGCTAAACGTTATGTTTTTTTAATCAAGCTAGCATTTCGGAGTAATAGCGTAAGCATTCGTCGCGTAAGCATTAATAGCGAGCTAGCATTGGAGTTGGCTAAGCTAGTACGTAGTGTAACTGAGTTTAAAATCAAATATATATGGAGAAACTCATTGTGTTTGATGGTGCAAATAAACCGAAGATACGGACCATTGATCTGGATATATATGGATTGTAGCGAAATCCACGTTGTTGATGCGGTTGTTTGAAATGAAGTCGGTGCCAACTTCGTAGCCCGGATTGTTTTGCTTCTTATCAGGCATGGACTCCCCGTAAAACCCTTCCAGCCCAATTTCAAGAAGATGATTCTTGTCAATGGATTTGATTTCAGCTGCCATTTCGACTATCCATTCCTACAAGAAGAATTGAAGACGTTTTGTTATTACAAGTTCATGCATGCACACGCAGACCAAATATTTTCGAGGTTTGATTTTTTGCATCGGTCTATCTAACGGACCACGAAGACTAAACTATTTCCTTGACCAGGTTATATGTATATTTTTGATGGTGCATTTCACACACGTATGTGTTAGCGTTTAGCTATTGAACAAGAGTGATTAACCTGGAGCGTCTTCCCCGACAGATCGGACTGGCAACGAGGTTCGTTCATCAGCTCCCAGGCAAAGATGGTGGGATCGTCCTTATACGCAACACCAGTGATTGAGTTGCGTCTCGTAAGAATGCTCTGTAAGTACGTTGAATAATTTTTCAACATGCACAACAATATACAAATTAAATATATATGATAGAAAATCAATATCCATACCTTCACATGGTTCTTGTAATATCCTTTAACGACAACGTTTGAGAAGAATTCATCATCGTTGTTCAAGTAATGGCCTCCATGATCCCTAGCCCATTGAACGTATTGTCGTTTACCTCCAAAATCATCCCAGTTATTGACCAAGCTTAGAATTAAGCGAAGCCCATGTTTTTTGGCTTCTGATATCACAAAATCCAATCCCTAAAGTGGAAAATTAAGGTGGTTATAACTAGCTAGAACTTAAAATTAAACTTATAATTCATGCTCAAAATACGTACATCACTATAGTTACTTACATTTATTTTAATATACATCCTACCTACTCGCCTTCAAGTGTGTGTGTGTATATATATATATATATATATATATATATATATATATATATATATATATATATATATATATATATGTTTTTAGCCAGTTTAAATAAAATAAAAAATATATGTTTAAAGAAAACAGAAAGAAGGAAATTGATGGATGAGTATATTTACAACCTTAAACATGTCCTCATTGTAAACACCAGGAGAGGTTTGTAGGGGTTTGCTGCCACCATCACTAAAAGCCCAGGTCCTAACGATGTTCATTCCTACTTTTGATGCTTCTCGGAAAGCATCTGAGACCTTTGTTTTCGTAGTTGGATCGGAAGCCATACACATTAACCAGTAGGCGTTAAAGCCATTAAAATACATCGGCTTTCCATTAAGCATGAAATGATGTGTCCTTGTCTCTGCAAAGCTGCCATTAACAACGCTTGTTGCATTTGCACTTCCTGGCATGGTTGATCGAGCTAGGTATCAGTTGATTCTTGGTAAATTAAGTGGAAGCAGGATCGATATGGAAGGTTTGTAGTGTGTTTATTCGATATGCTGGCCTGACTATTTATACGTAGTGCCACACACACACATGGCCAGGTTGAGCTCATTATCTTGCTTGCTTGTATAACTCAGAAACACCCATGCATGGCTCCATACTTTTTGTTGCATGCATGATGCAATTAAACCAACAACTTTAACTTTAAATCCAATATAGCATCATACGTTTCCATTCCGTTGGTGTCAATGGTAAAGTATAAGGCATGTTGTAATCGTTTTCATATGTTCGTTTGAAATCTTTTTTGTCTTTTGTTTAGTATATATATACATATATACATGTATATATATTATATGCCTGGTAGTATCTATCTCTCTCCATTTACATGAGTCTTTATATCAATATTGTAATGTGTATGAGGTCATCTTGCACAATCTCCAATTTGCATGTGTATTTATGAATGTGATGTCATTTTAGTTGTTTCATCTAAGAAACATATAAATTTCAAGTGAACCAACTTTATAGTCAAAGTTTGCATTTTGTCTTGTCCAAGTTGTACGTTGCGTAATTTAGAACGAACCTTCAAAAACGACAAACACGGTTGTTGAGCTCTTTAAACTTTAGAGAACTCATTTCAACTACATGAGACTCAGGAAGGATTTTGCATGAGACGCTTGTAAATATTACATGTAATATAAATATACGATGAATCGTGTTATAGTTTAAGGAAAACAAATGAGCATTCCTCATCATTAATATTTGTAATATTGAGTATTTTCTTATTTCAAAAAAGAACATCATGAAAGAAATAAGAAAAGAGAATGATTGCTGTAGCTCGCAATAGTAATTCTTTAAGTTTTTTTAAACATTATGTATGTTTAACTCATTAATTTTTATATTTACTATTTATTTAAGATATAAGTGAATTTTTCTGTACCGGTATATGATATTTGGCATTTAAAAATCTAGTTATTATTTGTTTCTAAATAAAATGCATCTTTATTTTACTTATAGTGCCTAAATTTCATAAGCTTCGTTTCATGACCTTTTACTCATGACAAGTGAAATATAAATATAATAATATAAACTTTATAATTTAACATGTGAAATTGAATTAGTATTATTAACAGAGAAAACCAACAATGTGCCACATCAAACGATTACGAATGATTACAAAGGAGGGTATCATCGGATCTGCTTAGAATGAAAAACAACACCAAGAAATTAAATCT